>NIUQ01001513.1:0-29535 GCA_002796945.1 Plectus sambesii
GGAGCTCGCTCAGCTTGAAGAATAAAAGAAATAGGAGTAGAGATGCCTACAGGTCATTGTCGACGGCACTTTAAACAGCGAAAAATACATTGAAACGATAGAATCGGCGCTGGTAGCGTTCTACAAACAGCACCTGGCGCGTGAACAATTGTACCAACAAGATAATGCGCCCTGCCACAAAGTCCAAGATCACGCAGTCATGGTTCAGCAAGAAGAAGATCAAAGTCCTGCCATGACTGCCCATATTACCTGATTTGTGCCCTATTGAGAACCTTTGGCATGCGTTGAACTTTCGCGTCATGCGTGAAAAGCTTAGATATTTGAATGAGCTTAAGGCCAAGTTAGTCGAAACTTGGAAAAAATAAACGTTGAGGAGTGCCAGCGCTCTACCTGTTCGATGCGTTGACGAGTGCAAAAGTATGTTACGAGAAATGGTTGGCATTTTGGGTATTAATAAAATTGCCTCGAGTCATTCAGCTGTAATCTGTTGCATAAAGGATGGTAAATGCATTTATTATTCATCTGCAAAGTTGAAAGATTTGCTGACTCATGCTTTAATATCAGTCAGCGAAAATGCGGCATGCAAGCGAGTGGCTTCAACTCTTTGAAACGCACTGTATAAGAATTTCTTATTGCAGCGAAAATGGGTCGCGGTTCTTTCCTCGTCGTGCGAACCGGCTTCGGTAAACGCAGATCACTTTTAAAATAAATGTATATGCTGAGAGATATTTTTCGAGATATAGTTTCTAGACAACTATGCAATTGTTTACAGTCTAAATTATACTCCATTGTTCAATATTTCTAGAAGCATTGATTGTGGTACAGAATATATTTTCCAGAAACCACAGAACTGATTTGATTTTGAGTCAATGCCGGGAAGAGATAGCAGTTGTAGCCGTCGGCGTAGAATGGATCGTTCGTAAGTGCATAGGCACGGCATTCCGGCTGAAGTACACCCATGAGGCAAAGCGCTTGGCAGTGGTTGTGATTCTGAACATTCACTGCCTTCATTGACGCTCCGATCGATGTTGGATCGATATTCGTCGCTTTCACCGGCCACCAACAAGGTTCTATAAATATACAGATTCACTGCACTTTAATGATCTATATATATGCTCAATTGTACGTTTGAGCAGAAAACCTAATATAAGGGAGCCACGATACAGCCTTTAGCTAAACATACGTGTCAGAAAGTATAGATTTGAAGCAATCAACATACATAGCATTTTCTACAATTTTTGATTAATAATGAACAACAGTAATTTGTTTCTAGAGGGTGCACTTTCGCATAAACACAAGTAGGATTTCGCCATAAGTAGTGCATTCCTACAGGAGAACTCTGATAGAAGAAACTCGCTTTGATTTTTCTCTAGATATGCTAAAATGCTAATAAGAATATGATAAAATAGAATCTGCACTCATGTAAGATATTTATTCTCATTCCCCTTCCTTCTGTTTCACTCTTGTTCCACTTTTTCATTTGCTATGTCTAAGACTTTTTTCGCTCTCTAACATATTCTGGTCAAAAAACTTACGAGATGATTTGCAATCGAGGTCCACAAGAAACCACTTGGAAGCGTTTTGCATTACAACTGGCAAATCAATTTTTCCATGAAGCACACAGCCACTATTTGGACCTGCAACTCAAACAATCAAACATTTGTCATTGGCAATATGCACTAGTATCTTATTAATGATTTATTGCGCAGTGCATGGCGCGTAACATCGTCGGTTAATAGTGGTGCTGACGCAGATTGAATAGAAATGGCCACAAATCCCATTCAATTTTTACTCACCCATCCAGACATATCCTTTGCAGGTAAAGTTTGTCTCTGCGGCACACTTGGTTGCACAGTCGTTCACTTTCCCATACACTTTATAATTTCGCGGGGTTGAGCTCAAATGAACGTCTGGATCGACGCCCATTATGGAACATGCACCTGAACAAATGAACTTAAATTAGGTAAAGATAAAATCTGATTGATATTACTAGATGGAGCAGGGGTGGTAGTTGTCGTCGTTATCGTAGAAGTAGTAGTCTTTTTCGCTGTGGTACTGCTTGGTGACGTTGTCGAGCCTGTGGTATCTTTCTTTGTTGTCGTCGCGGTTGGTGTTGCTGTCGGAATCGTAGTAAGTATTTTTGTCGACATCTTTATTGTAGTAGTAGTGGGTTTATTTGTTTTCGTCGCTGTCATTGAAATTGTTGTTGTAGTAGTAGGATTCTTCAAAGTAGTCGTGGTTGGTGCTGTAGTAGTAGTAGTGATAGCAGTGGGTTTTTTCGTTGTCGTTGCTGTCGTTGAAGTTGTTGAATGTGTAGTAGGATTCTTTGTTGTAGTCCCTGTTGATGCTGTTGTTAAGGTTGTAGTAGGATTTTTTGTTATTGTTGTTGTCGTTGAAGGTATTGCTGTTGTTGTCGTTTTCATCGAAGTTGAAGTGGGATTTGCTGTTGCTGTTGTTGCTAATTTGGTAGTTGTTTTAATTGTTGAAGTTGTTATGGCCGCTTTTGTGGACATTGTTGTTGGTTGTGGAGTAGTTACGTTTGAAGTTGCACATTCATTCTGGTAAAGCGTGAACTTTCCGGAAGAAACCGATGTCACTTGCGCGTCGCTTAGTGGGGGGAAGAGATAGCAGTTGTAGCCGTCAGTGTAGAATGGATCATTCGTTAGTGCATAGGCACGGCATTCCGGCTGAAGTACACCCATGAGGCAAAGCGCTTGGCACTGGTTGTGATTCTGAACATTCGCTGCCTTCATTGACGCTCCGATCGATGTCGGATCGATATTCGTCGCTTTCACTGGCCACCAACAGGGTTCTATAAATATACTGATCTGTTGCATTTTAATGACCTACATCTAAGCATAATTGTACTTTTGAGCAAAAAAACCTTATACGCGGTAGCCGCGATACAGTCTTTTGCTAAACATTCCTATCAGGAAATATAGAATTGAGGCAATCAACATATATAACATTTTCTACAAAGTTTGATTACTAATGAACAACAGTAATTTGATCCAAGAGGGTGTATTTTCGCATAAACATAAGTAAGTTTTCTTTATGTCTATGGCTTTTTGCTCTTTTACATCATCTGGTCAAGAAACTTACGAGACGATGTGCAATCGAGGTCCACAAGAAACCACTTCGAAGCATTCTGCATTATAACTGGCAAATCAAGTTTTCCATGAAGCACACAGCCACTGTTGGGACCTGCAACTCAGACAATCAATAGATATCATCCTCTTTTGGGGGAGTTCTCCCAATTCTGCATTGCAATGCTTCAGATTGGCTATCTAAATGCTTGAGATTCATCGTTAATAATTAAAAAACTGTTTCCTTTACCTGGCAATACGCATGCAACAAATTTTCAGTTATTTATTAACACATCTAATTTACGAGTTCATTTAAGTCTAAAGCGTTGAATCTAAGACTCAGTTACATGTACTGTTAATTACAAAACAAGCTGCACTAAAAGTGGAAGAGTTATATTTGAGAAAATAGCGATCTACAAGCAAATTATTATGAAAAGCTATTTGCGTGGAATAGGTCTTCGCTTATAACTTCGTGCAAACGTTATACATATTCCACTTCATGAAGGGTAATCGACTAAAAATTCATTATTAACGATTATTTTCATATCGTTTTCCGAATTTTTTCACATTTATCATAAATTGCGTGAATATGAAATAAATGTTCGATGCAAATATTTTATTGTGTCTTTTCCAAGTGCGACACTCAAATTTAATCTTGGCAATATGCACTAGTATGTTATTAATCGTTTATTGCGCAGTGCATGGCGTGTTACATCAGTGGTAAATGGCAGTGCTGACGCAGATTGGATAGAAATGGCCACAAATCCCATTCAATTTTTACTTACCCATCCAGACATATCCTTTGCAGGTAAAGTTTGTCTCTGCGGCACACTTGGCTGCACAGTCGTTCACTTTCCCATATACTTTGTAATTTCGCGGGGTTGAGCTCAAATGAACGTCTGGATCGACGCCCAATATGGAACATGCACCTAAACAAATGAACTTAAATTAGGTAAAGATAAAATCTGATTGATATTACTAGATGGAGTGGGAGTGATAGTTGGAGCTATAGCCGTTGAAGTTGTAGTCCATTTTGCTGTCGTACTGCCTGGTGTGTTTGTCGAGTTTGTGGTAGGTTGCTTTGTTGTAGTTGTGGTTGGTGTTCTTATCGAAGTCGTAGTAAGTATTTTTGTCGACAAAATTACTGTAGTAGTTGTGGGTTTTCTTGTTGTCGTCGCTGCCATTGTATATGTTGTAGTAGTAGTAGGATTTTTCATAGTAGTCGTGGTTGTAGTAGGGTTTTTTGTTAGCGTCGTTATCGTTGAAGTTGTTGAAGGTTTTGCTGTTGTTGTCGTTTTCATCAAAGTTGAAGTGGGATTTGCTGTTGTTGCTAATTTGGTAGTTGTTTTAATTGTTGAAGTTGTTATGGCCGCTTTTGTGGACATTGTTGTTGGTTGTGGAGTAGTTACGTTTGAAGTTGCACATTCATTCTGGTAAAGCGTGAACTTTCCGGAAGAAGCCGGTGTTACTTGCGCGTCGCTTAGTGGGGGGAAGAGATAGCAGTTGTAGCCGTCAGCGTAGAATGGATCGTTCGTTAGTGCATAGGCACGGCATTCCGGCTGAAGGACACCCATGAGGCAAAGCGCTTGGCACTGGTTGTGATTCTGAACGTTCACAGCCTTCATTGGCGCTCCAATTGATGTGGGATCGATATTTGTTGCTTTCACTGGCCACCAACATTGCTCTGAAATGAATTTGCAGGTCACTCGTGATTTGTGTTTCAACTGTCTTTCTCCTTCTGCTACCGTGTCGATAAAGAACGATTCGAAAAGGTTTTTTTTCAAGTGACATTGATATGGAAAATATCCTTATTAATGCAAACATGCTATAACTTACGTTTCGCTGCGCAGTCGAGATCGACCAGGAACCAGCGGGAACCATTCTCCATAATAACAGGCATGTCAAGTTTGCCGTGTAATACGCAACCGCTGTTGGGGCCTATAAATTTGATTCTTTACTGAACGATAAGGCAAGTTCTGCTATATGCCTACTTCAGGTGTCTACCTGACACGTTTGAACGCGTTGGGGGTTTAGGCACCTAACCGCTCCACTCTGTTGTGAGAGCTGTAGAGCGCCATGGAACAAAGACGCTTTTGAAATCGATCCCCTTTTCGGGATTCTCCCTCCTGCTCCCACTTTGACTATACCTCATCCAAACCCATAAACTCCAAATAGCTATACGTTTGCGTCTCTGTGTTGAACAGTAAATGAATAAGCGAAAATCCACTGCCTCCTAAAAATAGCTATGGTGCTTTCGCCGAAATGTTAAGGCGACTTGTCATCAAAAAAAACATTTTACTAAATGTAACTAACAGTGCTGAAAAACGTAAAAGAAGAGTTTTTTCGTTATCTGTTGCATTCTTACCCATCCAAACAAATGCTCTGCATGTAAAATTTGTCTCGGCGGCGCATCGGGCAGCGCAGTCGTTGACGTTTGGATAGACTTTATAATTTCGCGGAGCTGAGCTCAAATGAACATCAGGATCGACGCCAATTATTGTGCATGCACCTGAATAAATGAATATCCATTATTGCACGATAAAAGCTGATTAATATTACTAGGAGGAGCAGCAGTGATAGTTGGAGCTAGAGTCGTTGAAGTTATTAACTTTTTGGTAGTGGTTGCGGCTGGTATGGCTGTTGAGGTTGTAGTTGGTTTTTTTGTAGTAGTCGCTGTTGTAGTTGTAGTGGGTTTATTCGTCGTCGTCGTTATGGTTGTCGAGGTAGTAGTAGGTTTAATCGTTGGGGTCGTCGACGTCAAAGTTATTGAGGACGTCGCTATAGGGGTTGTTGTAGAGATTGTTGGAGGCGCTGGGGTAACTGTTGTGGACGTAGCTGATATTGTTTTGGTAGTACTAGAGGTAATTGCTGGGGATGTAGTAAAGGTCATTGTGTTGGACATTGTTGAGGTAGATGGGGCTGCTGTTGAAGACTTTATCGTAGAAGTAGCTGTGGGGATCAAAGTGGAAGTCATTAACTTAGATGTTATTGTTAATATCGTGGATAATGTCGTTGTTACTGAGGACATTGTCGTAGATGTTATTGTTGGCGTTAATGTAGTGATATCTGTTTCCGTTGTTGGGGTTATTGTAGTAGCGTCTGTTGTAGTTGTTGTAAGGGTCGTGGATGTTGTTGTGGATGTCGATGTAGGAGTCGTGGACGTCGTTGTAGGGGTCGTTGTTGTAGAAGTCGTTGTGGGAGTTGTTGTCGTTGTTGTAGTTTCTTCTGTTGTGGTTGTAGTTGTGGGAGTCGTTGTTGTTGTGGGGGTCGTTGTAGGAGTCGTTGTTGTTGTAGGGGTCGTTGTTGTAGATGACGTTGTAGGAGTTGTTGTCGTTGTTGTAGTGTCTTCTGTTGTGGTAGTAGTTGTGGGAGTTGTGGACGTTGTTGTGGATGTTGTTGTAGGAGTCGTTGATGTGGACGTTGTTGTAGGGGTCGTTGTTGTTGTTGTAGTGTCTTCTGTTGTGGTAGTTGTTGTAGGTGTCGTTGTCGTGGACGTCGTTGTAGAAGTCGTTGTGGGAGTTGTTGTCGTTGTTGTAGTTTCTTCTGTTGTGGTGGTAGTTGTGGGAGTCGTAGACGTTGTTGTGGATGTTGTTGTAGGAGTCGTTATTGTTGTGGGAGTCGTCGTCGTTGTAGTGTCTTCTGTTGTGGTTGTAGTTGTGGGAGTTGTGGACGTTGTTGTGGATGTTGTTGTAGGAGTCGTTGATGTGGACGTTGTTGTAGGGGTCGTTATTGTTGTTGTAGGGGTCGTTGTTGTTGTTGTAGGAGTCGTTGTCGTGGACGTCGTTGTAGGGGTCGTTGTTGTAGAAGTCGTTGTGGGAGTTGTTGTCGTTGTTGTAGTTTCTTCTGTTGTGGTTGTAGTTGTGGGAGTTGTGGACGTTGTCGTGGATGTAGTTGTAGGTGTCACTGTTGTTGTGGGGGTCGTCGTTGTTGTTGTGGGGGTCGTTGTTGTAGAAGTCGTCGTTGGGGTTGTTGTCGTTGTCGTAGTGTCTTCTGTTGTGGTTGTAGTTGTGGGGGTCGTCGTTGTTGTTGTTGTTGTAATAGTCGTTGTTGTAGAAGTCGTTGTTGGAGTTGTTGTCGTTGTTGTAGTGTCTTCTGTTGTGGTTGTAGTTGTTGGAGTTGTGGACGTTGTTGTGGATGTAGTTGTAGGAGTCGTTGTTGTTGTTGTAGGAGTCGTTGTCGTGGACGTTGTTGTAGGAGTCGTTGTCGTGGACGTTGTTGTAGGAGTCGTTGTCGTGGACGTCGTTGTAGGGGTCGTTGTTGTTGGAGTCGTTGTCGTGGACGTCGTTGTTGGAGTTGTCGTTGTTTTTGTAGTGGTCGTTGCCGTGGTTGTTGTTTTCTTGGTTGTTGTTGTTGTCGTGGTGCAAACTCTAGCGTTCGTTGGTACGCATTTACCGTTCGGAAGCCCTGAGCAAAGGTTTTTACATCAAGGCTATTTACGCTGTTTAAAAGTTATTACAAGTCGATGTCCTTCGGAACTGACGGCAGATTTAGGTGTTAATTACTCGCTTCAGCGCGACTGAATCGACTGTGGGAGGGGACGAACTATGTTTACAGGCGCAATAGAAATATTTTAATGCCGTTTTATGTACAATTTTTGTGCAGTGAAAACTGAATAGGTTCAATTCGCTTAAGTGCAAAAACCGAATAATTGGAAAAGTTTTCAATGCTTTTTTGCGCCTTTAATTTTGTCCGCCCTATGTTTTGTTTGTGATCAAACACCGGTCAAATTGCAGGGTGTAAATATTAAATCTACTGATCTTACAGCATCTGCATAGCACTCCAGTTGTACGTGGCGCATAGGTAGCAGGCACTTCATCGCATACCCCAACGCCACCCGTATAGACGCCCTGGTCAGCGTTCGCGCCTCCATTGTCATCTGGCTCCCCCGGCGCCCATGGAGTACCAGTTGCCGGGCCGTTACTTCCAGCCCAGTCTACCGTTTGCCACTGTTTGTCTGGCTCTTTTCCAGCAGCTTTTTGATTTAGGTCGATGAAAATGTTCGTACTTGGCTGAAATCATTCTGTTTTAGACTAATTTCATCAGCAGCGTTCACCATATCAAGATGTTCCTCTAACATGCGTTTGATCTCCAGCTCAGCTTATAACGAGATGGAAACGATTCTGCCGTCGTGAGAGTAGCACCGTTTACGATATTTTTTCGTTTATCATAAAATAAGATGAGCAAGAGGCCTATTTCATTCTACTTAATAGTTTACCTAACAAAACTTTCGCTCCTCTGGACACCTGGTCCAACAATTTGAAGTAATCATTGCAAGTGTCAAGCTTCTGTTGACGCACTGTCGCGGATATTTTCAGATTTCGCTGTAATTTAACATTCTCGGTAATTTTAGTCGAAAATATTTCTACGAAAATGAATGCGAAATTCAGTTATTGTACGCATCTGTTTAGGCCAACTTGCTGTTTAGCTTAAGTTCCTTGAATCATGAAAGACTGACCTTAAGGACGCCTGCAGACTCAAGGGCAGTGATAGTCGAGGAGTTCATAATCAATCCCAGATAGCACGTGGTATCATAAGTATTCGCCAGTGATTCGCAATAAGAATGCGAGTCTTCCAAAGTTATTCCCGGTTGTTCTTTATAAAAGATGCAATCACAATTGCCAGTAGGCAAAGTGTATATTATAGAAGTTCCGGCATTCGAGCACGTGTTCATGTCCGCGCACTGCTGCGCCGTCATTTTACCTTCCGTGATAAACGCTGCAGCAAATCATTTTATGATATAAACGTTAACTCCGGTCCCCACCTACTTTTGAGTCTTATTAAACTTAAGCGGTTATCACATAGCGACGACCAAGCGCGCGCCAGTACCGACGCAACGCTAATTCTTTTGTCGCGAACTTCATCACACAGCGCCGAAACAGATCAAATTTTTTACCTTATATGTGCGCGCGCGCTTTGTTTGCGCCTTACGGAAAGTCTAAACAAGGATAGAAACAAAAACGCGAGCAGTACGCGTTGTAGCAAAGTACAGTTTTGGCAACGCAGACACTTGCGACACTTAGGTCCATTCTCTGCAGACTGGTCGTGCGTTTGGGTCCCTATCGATCAACTGAGTCACGAATTCAAAGAGCGAACTTTGCAAGGAACGTATCTTACTTCATGTGTGCCTGCAGTGACTCATCGTCACTGATGTTCGTATAACTTATAAGAGTTACTTGTCGCTCTACAGAGAACCAACTTTACATGTGCACAGCTGGAACCCAAGCCTCAAAAATGGTTGGACATCTGTCTGAATAATATTGACCTCCGAAATAATGGGCGGCATCCCATATAAACTAATTTCAGTATCATTCTTAACTTAAATGTTGGCTGTAGTTATTATCGGTTCCGGTACCGTATCAGGGGTGCTGGCACCGATTCATATTTCCCATCCGGTTCAAACTACAATTTCGACACTGTGTCATGAGAACCGGAACCGGAGCTATTGCATTATTATGACGCAACTGTCCCCGCAACTCCTATTTCCACGCAACACTAAGTGAGACGAGCATACTGTATCATATTCGTATAGAAATGAACGCCTATTCTTCAGTGAGAAGTTGGATTTTCAGTGACAATACAAACTCCTGACGACAGAGTAGATTTTGCTAATCTGCTTCTCAGCGAGAATTGCTCGCATATTACTGCGTATTTTCATGATTTTAATATTGTCCAAAGTCAAACATTCGCTTCGCGCAAAAATTTTCAAGTGGGTATTCTTCATCAGTCGTAAATAAACAGTACGCATAATGAAGTTCAAATCGCGCTTACTACTGAATCCTATAGCTTTCGAGCAATTAGCAGAGAATGGACTCAGGTGCTACAAGCGTGTGCGTTGCCAATACGGTATCAGAACATCACGCAAGAACAAAAAGCCGTCGCCGTTTTAGCAACAAAAGTGCCAATATTCTCGAACTTTTATCCTATACGGTACGTCGGGAGCGATATCGGTACAAAGTGATGTCATGCCGACACTATTTGCGCGCGATCATCGACCGATTATCGATTGCCGTTGCTTTGTGATTACCGCTTCAAGTTCATTGATTGAGATTTGAGAAAAGTTGGCTGAGTATTAGATTTCAGCCTTATACGATCTCGTGTCAGAGTTGCGAGACGCAACCGACTTTTCTTTGGTTTTAAATAAGTGAAATTAAAATGAAATAGGACACAGGATCATATGCAGTAATTTTTTTCAGCTGCGCATGTCTAGCTAGGTGCGCATCCTTTTAATTTATATTAAATTGCTGTGTCATACATCTCTTACAGAATTCTACGAGACATTCTACTGAGCAAGGGTTTACCGGAATTTCTCTATAACTTTACTCAGCCCAAAGAGAATGTTATTAATTATACAAATACATTTATACAAAAATATCTATGACATTACATTGAAATTAAACCAATAAGATATATATTTTGAGAATTGATCTCACTTGGGAACGAAACAGCTAACAAGAGAAAAGTGTCTTGATATTGATGTTTCGTAATGTTACATTATGTTATATAATGTTCGTAACAGTCGTGTATGAAAGTTATAAAAAATGTAGAATACTAAGTTTGCTCTATTTTCATCGTAAGATGCTTAAAAAATAAAAAACTGAGAAGAAGGAGAATGTCTCAGGATGCTCATGTTGTTATATTACAAAAACAGTCAGAGTTTGTATCCCCGGTTTTATGCGCGAGGTTCAAGAATGTTTCAAGTAACATCGCACTGACTCCTATATAGATGCAGCCTGCGGAACCCAAGTATCCTACAACGATCTCTTTTATACATTCTCATTAGCTAAGAGCTAGCTTAGACGAAAAACAGCTAAATTCGAGTTAAACACTTTCGGATGAAAATATTTTGAACAATCTGTTTTGGTTTGGGTTCACCTTCAGTGGTATGGCAATCGTTCGACTTCTATTCGTCTTTTCCACTTCAATATTCAGCCTAGTACCTTGAAATTACTTACCAAAGCACATCGTAAATATTCCAAGTGACAACGGTGTCTTGAAGCCTTTCGCCATTGTTCAATTTTAGGACGTTAACCGACAAAATATTTTTGAAGGGATATTTTATTCAACTTAAGCAACTTCTGCCTGTAGTGAGTCTTCGATTCAGCTCATTTGTTTCATTTCAGCCATGGCATAGAGTAGAAAGTTGAGTGTGGAGCACAACTAAGAAGGTAAAGCTGAGTGTAATCGCTTCCCACTTCACGAAATTTTGCAGCGATGGAACAGTTGTGCGCGAAGCAGGAAGCGATATAGTGCAAATAAATTGCTCTACCGTTCTTAAATCCCAGGGCAATAATTGGGAGCGGTATGCAGCTGGCAGCGAGTCCGTTCATTATCGTTTTGAATGAGTGCATTCATTCATTCATCGAGAATTTCGCTCGTTTGCGCATAATCTGTCCATCTAGTTTCAGCAAACGTTTGCAAAAAATTTCACATAACTGAGCAGCAAATGCAGGTAGGGTTGAAAAGCATTATTTCCGCATGTTTGAGCGTTCTTTTCATGTTCTTTAACGCAAACTACGCAAGTAGCTGTCTACCTGAAAAGGCTCTTACATGTTCTGTTAGACTGAGCGACGTTCCTTTTCAGCAAAGGCATTTTTCATTGCACTGCAATCATTTACTTAACGGTTTTATTTCAGCACATTCAATTGACGCTCATATGGGCCGTTAGGACACCTTAGAGAGTATACGTTCTCTCCAGCCAACATACTGGGGCTGTCTTCATACCGAGAGCGTCCGCTGGGACCAGTTTGTAGCATATGTAAGGATTATTCCTGGGTGTACAGTACTTAGAGAGATTTATGGAGATTATGTATTGTCCTGTTTTTGCATATATCTACCGTGATTAAATTCCATCGCCAATCAAGTTGGCTACTATTCCATGGGCGGTCCAGAATTGCCGATACGCAAGTGCAACGACAAGGTTCTTTCAACTAACTCGATTGACTGCAAGTGTTCGAGGCCAGGCACGAGTTTCTCCATGCTGTATAAGGAGATCTCTGCCCTTATCTCGTCATCGTTAAGCTTCGATTTGTTTCACGTTGAATATTTACGGGAGACACTGGGCGATAGATTAAGCCAAGATAGTTGACATTTTTAAAGAGCTCACGAAAAGAAGCGAATTGTTAAGAATTTTCTTCAAAAAATTACTGATTTAATTGAAATTATGATTACATACCTAACATATTAGATTATTCTATGACAGAATATATCACGCCACACATTTTGTGCAAAGCCAAAAATAATAATTTTTACTTGATTTCCTTGCTTAAAAATTAATTCTATTGGAAGACAAAATAATGTCAGAAACAATAAGCATTTGTTCTCACCACAAAAATAGGTCATGGTACTTTTCTTTTGTAATTTGAAGTCCGGCGCATGCAGAACCCCTTTAAAATAAATGCATATCTTGATAATATTTTATGAGATACTGTTTCGAGACACCTGAGAAAATGTTTATAGCATCTATTGTTTACCATTTGTCTGTCTTCCTAGGAACATTGATTGTGGTACAGAACAGATTTGCCAGAATCGGCAGAACTGATTAGATTTTGATTCAACGCCGGGAAGAGATAGCAGTTGTAGCCGTCCTTGTAGAATGGATCGTCCGTTAGCGCGTAATAGAGTGAGCAATTTAAATCAGATCTGGAAGATTCATACCGTATTTTCAGAAATAAGAGCACATGCTAAAATTGTGACACACTGTAGAAAGGGATTGAAACAATAGTTGCACGGTCCTACTATTTCCGGAAATACGGTAGTTTTTATGTGATCTTATACAATTCTGCAAAGGATATTTAGAAAGGTAGCTTCTGTCAGCAATGACTTGGTTTAAAAGTGATGATTTCAGAGTGAAAAGCACGCTCATTTTTGGTTCGCATCTTTCATTCATCAACCGACACAATCGCTTGTTTGCGCGTCTGATTAACCGATTTCAGCAATCACGTACGTCACAATTCCACATTAAAAAGCAACAGCAACATATTACTAAGTGACAAACACAGATTAATTCAGAAAAACAACCTCTCTGCATATTTCCAGTTTATTTGCGTACACTAACGAATACTACTCAAAGCTGGAGTTTATAGTCCAAAATTTGATATCGATGATCACTCACTGAAGAATTACGTATTGAAACGTTCCACCAATAGTGCGCTAATGGAGCAGAAGTTCGATTGTTTCATCCCCGATCTGTGGGTATTTGTGCGCATATGCTTGGGCATTGGTTGGCACGAGGATTAGCATGATAATGGTAAATAAGAAGTTGTTTGCGAAACCGTGGAGCGGATTACATATTGTGCGTAGACAGGCTGATCATTACGTATGCACGCAGAACGGACTGAACCAAAACAGATTCTTTATTTGTAGGGGATATTTTGCGAGCAGAAGTATTGCAGAATTCTGTTTTTACAGCAGTTATGTTTTAAAGGTCAGTTCTCAATTTTGAGAGTTGAAAAAAGGGTGGTTTTTATGATAAGGATTTCATTTTGCACTTAGAAATGTTAAATATGCTCCTGCTGATTCGTAAATGGAAAGTAGCTTTTCGTTTAGAAAAGCTTCAATATGTTCTGCTAGATGAAACTTCGTCCATAATCTAAAAAGGCTTTTCTACTGGATTGTATTGTAATCATTAACATGCAATATTCGATTTTATCAAGCATATTGAGTTGACGCTCATTAAGGTCGTTGGGACAGCATACAGAGTAGAGGATGCGTTCTGTCGAGCATAATATACTGAGGTTGTTTTCAGAGAGAGAGAGAGAGCATCTGCTTGGACCAGTTATATTCTAGGAATCATTCTATATATTGTCTTATTTCTGCAATGTCTGCCACGTTTTTCTTCTATTGCGGATCAAGGGGGCTATTATAAGACTGATTGAATTTTTTATGCTATAATTTTGTGCAAAACAAAGAAAAAGTAATTATCACTTATATCCGTGCCAGAAAACTAATGTTAGTGTAAGCCAAAATATCTTTAAGAACTATAAGAATTTATTTTTGCTACATAAATAATTTACTCTACTTTTCTTTTAAGCAATTTGAAGTCCAGAGCATACTAATTCTTTAAAAAAGAAACCCATATCTTGAAAAGGTTTTTGGAGGCATAATTCCTAGACACTTAAGCGATTATTTGCAGTCTTAATTGTGCTCCATTGTCGATCTTCCTAGAAGCACTGATTGTGGTATAGAATATATTTGCCAGAAACGGCAGAACTGATTAGATTTTGATTCAACGCTGGAAAGAGATAGCAGTTGTAGCCGTCGGCATAGAACGGATCGTCCCTAAGTGCATAGGCACGGCATTTCGGCTGAAGAACACCCATCAGGCAGAGCGCTTGACATTGGTTGTGATTATTAACATTCACCATCTTCTTTGCCACTTTGATTGATGTCGGATCGATATTCGCTGATTTCACAGGCCACCAACAAGGCTCTGTAAATATACCAATCAGTAGCATTTTAATGACCAAAATCTATGCGCAACTGTACGTTAGAGCAAAACACCTGAGATTAGATAGATTCAGTACGGCTTTTTGCTCAACATTTGCATCGGGAAATATATAAATTAAAGGTAGTCTGTGTAAATTAAATTTTCCGCTACATTTTACCGGTAACTAAATAGTGTAATTGGTTCCAAGGGGCTGCAGTTTCGATAAACGCTCGCAGCGTTTCGCCATAGATGGTGAATTTCTACAGGAATGTATGGGTTGAAAAAATCGCAACGATTTCCCTCTAATTATGCTAAAACGCTTCAGAGACAGTGATGAAAGAGATCTTTTCTCACTTCCGTCATTCTGTTTCACCCTGGTTCCACTTTTTCATTTTCTTTATCAATTACTTTGCTTGCTCTCTAACATATTCTGGTCAAGAAACTTACGAGATGCTTTGCAATCGAGGTCCACAAGAAACCACTTGGAACCGTTCTGCATTACAACTGGTAAATCAAGTTTTCCATGAAGGACACAGCCACTGTTCGGACCTGCAAATTAGACTATGTAAAAACCAGAAGGATAACTCTTTATGTGAAATAAGTGTCCATTTACAAAGTAATGCAAATATTGTACACATTACATTCTATCTCACCTCAGTTGATCGAATAAAAGTCAGTGCTAAAATCATAATTAGGGTTGTAACGGGGACGGGGAATCGGAAATTCCGGGGACGGGGACAATTTCAGATTCCGGGGACGGGGAATTCCGGGGACGGGGACAAAATCAAAATCCGGGGACGGGGAATTTCGGGGACGGGGAAAAAATTAAATTCCGGGGTCGGGGAATTTTCGGGGACGCGGATTTCGGGGACGGGGACAAAAAAATGCGAAAAAAATTTAATTAAAAATGACTTAAAATGCATAATAATCTAGCGACATAGTGTAAACTACACTGAACTAATATCAAAATTGTGAATTTTGATGATTGAGTACGGGAAAATTTGAATTTTTTGGGACGGGGAGTTTCGGGGACGGGGACAAAATCAGATTCCGGGGACGGGGAATTTCGGGGACGGGGACAAATTGAAATTCCGGGGACGGGGAATTTCGGGGACGGGGACAAAATCAAATTCCGGGGACGGGGACGGGGACGGGGACGGGGAATCCCCGGGGAACGGGGAATTCCCCGTCCCCGTTACAACCCTAATCATAATAATATAATATAGTATAAAATCTATTCCAAAACTGCCACAGTCAAATTTGGCGACTCTACAACGTGCATCATTATGATACTATTCTTTTTTCTCGTAACGCATGGAGCGCTATGTCATCACTTTAAAACGGTATCGACGCTGATTAAAAAATGCTCCTTCCTTTCACTTCTTACTTACCCTTCCAAACAAATCCTTTGCAAGTAAAGTTTGTCTCTGCGGCACATTTGGCTGCACAGTCGTTCACTTTTCCGTACACTTTATAATTTCGTGGCTTGGAACTCAAGCGGACATCTGGATCGACGCCCATTATTGAGCACGCACCTAAACAAATGAATGTCAGTTATGAAAAGCTAAAATCTAATTGATATTACTAGGTGGAGCGGGAGTGGTAGTCGTCGTCGTCGTCGAAGTTGTTGAAGTTGTAGTAGGTTTCTTCGTTGTCGTCGTTGTAGTGGGTTTTTTCGTTGTCGTCGTTGTTGTTGAGGTTGTTGTAGTCGGTGTTGTTTGGGTTGTCGTGGATGTTGTTGTAGGAGTTGTTGTGGTTGTTGAGGTTGTTGTCGTTGAGGTTGTTGTGGGAGTTGTTGTGGTTGTTGGTGTCGTTGTCGTCGTCGATGTTGTCGTTGGGGTTGTAGTCGAGGTCGCCGTTGTCATTTGCGGTGTCGTGACTGTGCTCGTGGTAGTCGTTGTTGTCGTAGTGCAAACTCTAACGTTTGACGCTGTGCACTCGTTCCACGGTAGCCCTAAGTGAAGGCCAACATAGAAAATTGCTTACGCTGTTAAAAGGGCATTGAATGTAGGCCTATTCCTCCTTTGACGCCAGCTGTAGATACTGAATTCCGAAGCACGCTTAGCCGGCCTCCAAGGCGCGAAATATTTACACAAGGACAACAGAAATACATTTTAGTCATGCTGAGAACAATTTTATTACAAACTTGTAGTTTTGTTGAAATTGAGCATTTTAGCGTCGTAGTCTTCAAGGCTACCGATAACACTTGCTTTTCATGAAGTTTCTAACGCCTCGCCAACAGTTCAGAAATTATACTTTAAAACAACTCATGCTCTCTAACTTAAGTAAAATTCACTCAGTATGACCATTTATTTCAGATTTGAGAATATTAATAAGTCTTTTTTCTCTCCCTAGAATAAACGTTTTTCCGGCAGGCCTTCAGCCAGGATCGTGATGATGACGGCTATGAAGCGCACTTAAGTCGAATTTCAAGCTTAACACAACAAAATGTGGTGTTCCTATATATTAGTGGCATCTTATTATTAGGCCGTGTTTGAATGACTACATGGATTCAACACGAATGAATGATATCGTAGTGTTTTCTATAACTGAGGTTTGCTTACCTAAAAAAGGGATGTTTAAGTGAGTTGCCTATGCCCTCGAGTTACTACGGTGACCCTATCGGAATAAAGGTTAGAAATAGAAGTCCTGCTAAAACAAGAATATATTAGAAGCAAACTGAATTTACAGCATCTGCATAGCACTCCAGTGGTTCGTGGCGCATAGGTAGCAGGCACTTCATCGCATACACCAACGCCACCCGTATAGACGCCCTGGTCAGCGTTCGCGCCTCCGTTATCATCCGGCTGCCCTGGCGCCCATGGAGTACCTGTTGCCGGTCCGTTCGATCCAGCCCAGTCAACCGTCTGCCACGATTTGTCTGGCTCTTTTCCAGATGATTCCTGATTCAGATCGATGAATATGTTCGTACTTGGCTGAAATGACCTTGATTCAGGCAAATGTCATCAACATCACTGACAGGGTTCACTATACCAAAATGTTCTGCTAAAACAAAACTGACCTCCAGCTCGACTTATATCACGTTGAAAACGACTGTCGTTATGGAGGCAAAAATGGTTACGATATTTCTTTGATCGTTTTACATTTAAATGAGAAAAAGGCCTATTTCATTCTAGAAAAATGCTATATTGAGTAAAACTTTCGATACTTTAAACATCAGTTCAAAAATTTAAGATAATTATTTCAGATTCTAAACTTCTATGGGCGTAGAGTTAAAAAAGTTTTCAGCTTTCGCTAAAACTTATCATTCTCGGATATTTTAGTCGGAAAGTTTCTAAAAAACGTCGGGAATTTAAAAAATATTTAACTCTCGGTATATAAGAAAAGGTTCTGACCACAACGTTTTTAAAGGGGATTTTTTTGGAGATATGTGTGCTGTTTGCGGGATAGAATTTGTCGTAGAATTCTAAGCCGAAAAGAGTATTTGTTTTATACCAGTTCATCTCATGTGAATTTTATAGCAAACTAAACTTTCTGCTCAGATCCTGCCCTAAATCTTTAATAAACTTGAAAAATGTTTCAACAAATATGAATGTGAAATTCAGTTACTTTTTGCATATATTTAGGCTACTTCGCTGTTTAACTTTAGTTCCTTGAATCATGAGAGGCTGACCGTGATGACGCCTGCAGACTCAAGGTCAGTGACGGTCGATGAGTTTATAATCAATCCCAGAAAGCACGTGGTTTCATAGGTATTTGCGAGTGAGTTGCAATAAGAATGCGAGTCTTCCAAAGTAATTCCCGGTTGTACTTTATAAAAGATGCAATCACAATTGCCAGAAGGCAAAGTGTATATTATCGACGCCCCGGCGTTCGAGCAGGTGTTCATGTCTGCGCACTGCTGCGAAGTCATCATGGCCGCCGTAATGAATCCTGCAGCAAATTGCGTCATTGTTTAAAAATAATCTTCAGTCATATTTCAATCGCAGAACCCTGTTTCACAATAACGGTAATAACATAGCAAAAATAAACCGACCGCCCGACCAAATCGCTCCCATACCCAACATGGCACAATTCACTTCTTCGGAAGCAGCATTACGTTGCGCCTATACAGATCAATTTTTTTCCGTAACTGTGCGTGTACGTATGACAAGCGTTTTTATGGGATGCTTAAACAATGGCAAAAAGCGGATGTAAATTTATTTGTATCATCTTTCATATTATGCGCGAAATTCAGAAAGATTATAAATAACATCGCATTGACTCATGTAGCGATTGCAGCTTGCGGCAACCTAATCACTCTACAACAACCTATTCCACATATTTTCATTAGATCACAGCTAATTTTGACGAAAAACAGCGAAATCTGTGTTATGCTCTTTCAACTGAAGATATACTGATCGACCAATTAAGGCTAATATTCACCTTCAGTAGTATGGCATTCTTTCGACTATTGCTCGCCTTTACCAAGTCGATACTCAATCTAGTAACATGAAATATCTTACCAAAGCACATCGCAAATATTCCAAGTGACAGCGGTGTATTGAAGCCCTTCGCCATTGTTCAGTTTTCCGACTTCTATCGACGTAATTCTTTTGAAGCAATGTTCTATCAAACTTAATCAGTTTTTTCCTTTGATGTTTTTTAGGATCAATCCAGTTATTATTGCTTCAACTTTAGTAATTACTGAAACGTAGAGTTCGGAGCGCGATTTAGAATCAAACGCTGGATGTAATCGCTTTCCACTTCACGACGTTTTGCAGTGATGGTACAGCCTCGCACGAAGCAGGAAACGATAGTGTAAATGAGTTGCTCTACCGTTCTTAAATTCCAAAAAATAATTAGGAGCGGTATGCAATTTGCAGCGAGTCCATTCATTATCGCTTTGCATGGACGCATTCATTCATTCAGCGGGAATATAGCTCATTTTCACGTCATCAAACTGACCGGTTTCAGCGATCGGTGAGCACTAAATCCACATTACAAAGCGATAAATCCACATTATGAGGGAACAAGTATACAATACAAAGCGGGAAAAACAAGATAATTCTGAACACCAGCAGTTCTGCTCGTTTGCTAGTTTCTCCGCACCCTTTGATGCAAGCTACTCAATATTAGAGTTCTTTGTGGAAAGTTGAGAATACAAGATCGCTCACTAAAGAACTTTTATTTTGAGATGTTATACCAATATTATACTAATGAAGCCACACTTTAGAACTTTTATTCTTTGAAAGTGCAGTTGCATTTGCGGTATTCCAAAAATGGAATGTTACTTTTGGTTGATATCTGCCGAACTGATTGAAATCCGTCTCTCAGTATGAACACCAAGAAAATTTACTCATTCATTTTGTAACTTATGTTACTTTTGATAGTTTTCATAATGGTTCATTTTGCTGTTTTATCGCTCTTCTAGGCTGTAGCAGAACTCATTTCACCATGCAATGCAGTGCGTAAGACGGGATCCATACTTCGTCTATAGCGCAGTTCGATGCGGCGCATACAGTTTGCAAGAGCTATCCGTATATTTCTGTGTAATTACTACGGTAAACGAACCAGAAAATAATGCCCAATCAAAGTTCAGTTCCCATCTGATCGCTACAACATTAATCTGTGCGTAATGCTGCTACGTCACGTGTTTGCAGAGTGATTACTTGGACGGACGTAAAAAAATGCTGTTTGCGAAACCGCAGAGCGGATTTCAGATTTTGCGTAACATCCGAATTATTAGGTATGCGCGTAGAACGGACACAACCTAGATTACCTGTTCAAATTGTAAGGGATATTCTGTCAGCAGAAGTACTGCAGCATTCCGTTTTTGGGCAATTATCTTTTAAAGGACATTTTTTAATCTTAAGAAATTATAAATATGAAATTTTCTTACGGAAAAGATGTAATTTAGCTAGTATAAACACTCAAGACAACCTCGTGTTGATTATTGAATGGAAAGTAGCTTTATGCCTGAAAAGGCTCTCTTATACGTTCTGCTTGATTGAGCGACGTTCCTTTTATGTTAAGGCTTTTTCAGTGCATAGCAGTCACTTACTTAATCAATGGGTTTTATATTAACATATTTAATTGACGCTCATAAGGGCCGTTAGGACAGCTTGCAAAGTAGAGAAAATGTTCTGTCAGCATAGCATACTGGGTCTGTTTGCAAACAAAGAGCGTCCGCTGGGACCTGTTTACAGTATTTGGTGGGATTATTATTTGTACTTTCCTGTTTCTGCAAGGTCTACCATGGTTATCTTCCATCGCTGATCAAGCAGGCTGTTATGTTACGGGTGGTCAGGCTTTGTCGATCCACAGGCAAAACGACAAGGTTCTTTCAAGTCAATCTATTAGCTGCAAATGCTCAGGGCTATGCACGAGTTTCTCCACGCTACGAAAGGAGATCTCTGACCTCATAAGGCTGTCACAGTACTTCGAACTAAATATCGTTGAATATTTATTGGAGATATTGGGCGATGGTTTAAGCCAAAATATTGAATATTTCGAACGATCTCATGACAAGAAGCGAATAATGAACACTTAGCTTAGTTAGAATCACTGATTTGGCTGGCTTTTTGCCCTGAAGATGTACCACAGCGATTAGCGCAGAATCCATTTCTGCACAATTTAATTTAGTTTATACAGTAGCAATAAGTTGCAACAAATCGTTTTTAGCTCATATGAAGCATAAATAACAGGTGTTGTACTGCAACAGGTGCACACTGTGAAGAAACGCGATAAATGATACTGTATATCACCGGCATTGCTTCTCATATGCTACTGCTCGATCTTCTTCTTCTTCTTAGCTAGCGGCATCCTTTTTTCAACACGTCGCGACCGCTTCCGCCGACTGCTTTCAAAATAAAAGTGTTCATATTCTTCAATGTATTATTTATAAGTAAATTCTTTATTGCACTACGTGAAACATACCTTGAATGATTTTGCGGCCTTATATTCGGTACATACTGTTTAATGAATATATATAGCGGATCAAAGAGCGCGAACTGTGTATTCTGTCCGCGAACGAAATATAGACGATCGACCGTAATGAGTGGTAGCTGTCGTTGGTGCAAACGGACATAATGGAGAAGTGATCGCGGCGAAACGGAATGCGCGAAACGAAGGATTGCACACTGTTTTAAGTGCTCGTTCATGCAAACGGTTTATGAGATATCCATTTGGACACGCATAGACTGGCCGGAGCAGCCTGCACATCTTTGGGGCGATCGCCATCTAACGATTGTCCACGAACAGAATGAGCACTCTGCGCAATCTTTTACGGAAACGCTTACATAAAGGACTGTATGCATGCCAGTTTTGAGTAACAATTTTCTAGCAAATTTAAAGTCTCTAATTCATAATAAACACCCCTTTTTTATTTGATCAATACGCGATTTGAGACTACAGGAAGCCGTAAAATTTTTACATCACGCCTTAAACGAAATATAATAGTTCTTAATATATTACCTTATTGTGAAAGATACTTTCGTCGAACGCTGGATTGCGTGTTTCAGTTTGATCAGGAAATTCAGCTCTCCTAACGGGTTCAAAGTTGTTTGAGCCCTCAGAGAGTTCGGAGAAATAATAAGTTTTCTTCGCTCTTTCATCGAAAATCTTTTCGACCACTTTTTCGGCAATAAGTGAACTGATTGCGATTATTGTTCCTATGAACAAGAGCACAAAGGCTCCAAGTAATTGGACGATCGACAGAGGAGCAAGTTCGCTCGTTTTATTCGTCTGCGTTATTCTATTTCCACGTTTATCAATGTAGTAATTTGATCTGTTATAGATAAATTGGGTGTTCCGCTTGATGGCCTCGTCGAATTCTTTAACGAGAGACGAATTCTTGCGAAAAATGTAACTAAAAGCATGATTTTACAAAAGTCCTCAACATATTGTGGATATTCTTTAAAATGCAGCACTAAGTTTTTTCACTAAAGTGATTAAAATAGCGCTAACACAGCTCTGTCAGGTTCCTACAGCAATGGGCTGGGGCCAGTTTCATAAGACTTCTTCAAATCTTTTTCAGTTGTATTTGCTGTAACGGTTTGATATTGATTTAGTCAAACCAAAATTGTTAATATTCCGCGCAAGTTACAACCGACTAATTGGTACGCTTATTGATGTTGCAACTGAAACAGTTTTATGAGAAAGCAGAAGCTCAACTGAAATGATTTTGCAATAGTTTTATTTGGTACCATCACTCAGCAGATCTGAGATACTTTCAGTATTGAAGCTTACCTGTAGACATTCTGCACAGGGTCCTCAACATTCACCGTTTTTAACAGCGGATTCTCTCTTATTATTAACGCTACTTGTGGCATATCGGTGTAGTACACCAAGCCCGGAGGATTCGTAGCAAACATTGCCACCACTTCGTCGAGTGTATCGACGAGCAGAGGTGGGTTTGCTTCTAAAGCTTGCTTGAATAGTTTCGATTTGGCATTATTTCCGTCGTGGACATTCTGCCATGTGCCGGAGCTGCAAATACAGTATTATGCCTTACTCTTCTACCGTATTTATCTAATTTGTTGTAAAAAAAGTTTTTATTACCTTGTTTCTCTGAAGAAATAAATTTATTACTGCAAATTTTTAGAACATTGACTATCAATTTTTGCAAATAGCAGATTTGTTGGCGCAATTTTAGTAAATCAATAGATCTGCCAGCTGTTTTATTAAAAAAGTTCTAATAGTGACCATGATTTGTAAAAACTGTTAGCTATTTACTTTTGCACAAAACAATTTGCAATTGAATTCTTTGTTATAAATGTTTACTGCTGTATTTGTGCACAGAATATATTCACAACCGTGATTTCTTAAACAAAATGTTTTACACCAAGCAAACTTATGCTACATTTATTTTGTTAGAATTTCTTACTTGTGATATGCATCTCTTATGGCGACCATTTTCAACTGTCTTTTCTCCACCATTTGCCAAATGACATTTTCACTCCAGCGAACGTCTTCTTTCGGGATCAGCAGATAGACGAGAAGCGAATCTTTGTATAAATCCGCAAACAGCACAACTACTATTGTATACATTAATACAAGTATTTTGGTGCTGGCGTATGGCTGGTGCGTATGCTTCGACATCGCCTTGCGAATGAGGCGGTTCGAACGATCATCATCGATTTGAATCGCCTTTTTCTTCCCCCAAAAATAATGAATTCCAACAAGCGTTGCAAAAAGTGTAAAGATGGTAGCAAAAACGGCAACGAAGAGATTCAAGTCGAATGTAACAAATATACGGGACGCAATTTGAAGAGTTGTAGGCAACTGAGTTCCGATGATGTAGGCAGATGAAAACACGTGAGTGGGTACGGTAAATGCAAAATGGCGCTGTCTGATTTCCGTTAAGATCCATGGCACAGAGAGTGCGTCAACAGTTCCATTTTGCAGCATGCCCAGCATTCCACTCCACGGCTCTACAACAGTTATTTAACTTTTTTAAATAGAAATCTTTTGAACTTGAGTTTTCTTTCTTTATTTTACTTGACACGCTGATCGAACGCGGCAGCTGCTAGGCTTACTCAATTCAATTGCAAGTCAAATGCGCAACTATAGTGGTGGTTGCGATTTACTAGCAGCGTCTTGAAACGAACCGTTTGGATATGTTAGTGAGTTGATGTTGCTGTTTAAAAATAAAACCCAAGCGAAGGATGCCTATTCGAAGAAATTCGGTCTTTCTTCAATTTCAAAAATTTGTTGATATAAAGTAGTGAGAAATACGAGCGATTGTTACTAGTGAAATAACAGACGCAGAGTTGACAAACTGGGTAAAGGGTAGCACGAATTATTGAGAGGGGTTCGTTCACAAAAAGTTTGGTATAGTGATATTGTTTTATAGGTAAGCTCAAGTTAATTACGCAGTTTACGATACTTTCGAGCAATGAAGGCATGGGCCATAGTTTCTGATGCCGCTCCGCGCGTTGCCTGCTTTTTTTGCGAGGCACTAATAGACTGATGACGCAACAGAAGCTCAGCTGCTTTCAGTTTTTCAAATATCTTACCGTTCGCTTCAAGGCCTCCAATAGGCGTATCTTGGGGAAAGTTGACGATTTCGTAAGGTTTGCGAAGATAGTCACACAAGAATCCAATCGTCTCTGGACCGTAACCAGGAGATTTACATTTAGGTCCAGGCTCGAAGCTTTTTGCAGAGCACAGCCCGGATTCCGGACCCCAAAATGGATAGTTGCCAATACGAATTGTCGCCATACTGACTCGCTTCGAGACAAAGAAATTGTCAATATGTTTTCTAAAATGATTCACTTGAAGTGCTGGAGCGTATGAACAAAAATTTCATCAATTTGAGTGAATCAATCACTATTCTTTTCGTTGAAATTTGTTAGTGCACCTTAAACGGTGATTGAAATGCTTCAGCGTACGGCTTTTGGTTGCCAGAGGGAGTTTACATATCTGCACTCTTTTTTATTGTACAGGCAATCAACATGTCCAAAGACAATGTAATTTTACAATACTACGCTCAAAGACCCGGTGCGAATACAACAAAAAGGTTGCACGAGTATCTAGGGTATGCGGCGTGCGATCTGTTTGATTCGATCGCAGGCGGCATGCCGCAGGCATAATTGCAAGCGTTCCAGCATTCTCGACACCCACTGCAACCAAAAAGTTGGTTTCACGCCGCACGCCACTGCATTATAATCACTGCTTTATCGTACAGTCACTGAAATGCGGAACCGGTTAGTTTAACTGTCGAAACGAAACTCGTACTTTATGAAACATGATAACAGATTGACGCCGGAAGTGCATATTTTTTCCGGAAGCTAGGACAAAATCGCCTACGTGCTCAGTTGGTTGAGTGTCCTATTCCAACCACTTATCACCTCTACAAATATGAGCGCTGAGACCCAGCCAACAACTCAATTTTCATACAATAAGCATTGATGAAAGGACTTGATGAACACGCGACTGCTGCTAAGAGCTCATTTTATAATTATTCGTGACTTTTAGTCTTTTCTCTTCTTTTCATTCAAATAAAAATAAAGCCAGAAATCGAGAGTCATACGGCAAACTAGTTCATTTTAATTTGAGCTAGTAATATTTATTCAAGCCGACTGATATTTGCACTCTGCGATACTTTTCGCTACTAAAATTGAATGTCATGTGAATATTGTAGATAATTTCGATTTATTTTCCCCAGCGGGTACAGTTACCTATCTGCACGCAATAATATCAGAGGCATACCTGGTTTTTAATACTTTAAAAAATATGTCAAGCCGTTCGTCTTTTCCAGCAGATGTTGTCTGACGAGCACTGGTCGTTTGTTAGGTTATTGTGATAAATATACTTCAAATTTAATTTGGACTTTAATACGAACGAGAAGTCGATGACAAAAAAGTCTGTCAGACGAAGGGGCCGAATTTCATTAGTAGAAAAGCATGACGTCGACGTTATATTCACGTGAACAGCGACTAGCTTCGTACTTTTATTACTCACTGCGCCGTCTGACTGCAATCAATGTAATTTGTTTTTCATCGCGTTGACGTGAGTTTTAGTTGTCGGTTCGTCCATTCAGTGGCCATGGAGCAGATTCGTGCATGGTTCACTGCGCAATGCAATAAATCAATCGTCGGCGTAATTCAAAAAGGATTATTATTTTATTTCGAAGGCATGTTTGTCGTTTGACGCCTTATTAAAGCCAGAATTAACCAGTGGTCACTGATGAAGGGACCGGAGGATGTATACATCACATTAATAACATGCCTTCCTGATTTGGGATCTAAATAGCGTACAATTTTTCAAACGTGATCGCAATTTTTGCGGTCACCGGCGAAAATTGTATTTTTTAGGGAAATTCAGAGTTATTAATTTCAACTAGGATAGACAGTTGAACGTTTGGGACGATTTTATGGGGCTGAATTTCCATCTGGATATTTAGTTCATACTTTTAGAGGAACTCTGGCAACCCATAACTTGGGGAGATTAACTGCACATTGTTACATGCTATGTATCATGAGCTGCTCATTGTAATTTCTTTATTATTTAATACGAATTACAGTCAGTCTGTCATGCACAAATATAAACATCCTATAGTACGTCTTTGACAGCAAGAAATAACGGGAATTCCCAACAGTAAAAGTCACTGTAAAATTTTTTTTAAGTTTCGGAGTTAACAGCGAAGCGATAGGAGCAGGTCACACGGTATTATTAAAAATCGGAAGAAAAAGCTGCTTTTAATGCTGGCTCCATTTGTAGCATATGTCTTGAGTACGTCCTTAGATATGATGGCCCCTCTATAGAAAGCTGATATGATTGTAATATTTTTACATGAACGTTCCACATTGAAAAGAAAACTGCCGAAAAAAATATGTTTTCTACTTTTTCGAAAGTGTGATCGTTGTTAGTTTGTTTTCAGCAGCTAATTCAACAATGTAATTGAAATGTTTTCTGGAAAGTGTATATTCAGTGTTCTTGCGAACCAGAGGACTTCAGGATAGTCACATTCAACAACGAACAAGTGTAGCAGCGACCGTTATTTCTAACGGCACTCGAATTCTTCAGCGCTATTTTTTGTCGATTATCAATTTATGACTGTAGTTGGACTTGACCGCAACATGCAAACAGTCATACCCCATTCGAATTGTCTTTTTTTAATTTCACGAAAGCTGACGAGCTCGCAATGAAGAGACCATTTCTTCACAGCAACTAACGATCAAAGTCTCCAGGCTACGGCAGGCAAAGATCGGAACTGATCATCAATGTGCAATACATTTTATACTTAGTTATTAGGTAATTTATCCCTCAACGAAAATGTTGACAGCTTTTGAGAATGCAAGCAAATCATAGCAAAAAAACACAGCCGCGCAAAGCGCTATTACAACAGCCGAGCAGATCACCACAATACAAACTCTCTGCGATAGTATCCACAGACGTCGACATAGAATAGAACAAAAATAGATATATCTTTCAGAAGCAGAAGTTCGCCCAACTGAGAACCAGGCTGCCACTATAGTAAACTCCATCCACATCCGCTGAAAGTGTACTTTTGATTTTAGTGTGTTGCTATTACTGTTACAAATAACAAGGTAAAAGCGTCATTTTATGTGCTGCAATTATTTACTTATTTTGCAATTGATGAACAAAGCGCTGTAAAAATTTGATGCAGTTTACGTAAATGTGTTTATTTGAAGGGGACTTGTTAGAAAGTAAAATTACGCACTTCATCAGTTTATTATCGCAACGACAATAAATTGTGGAATTTTAAGTTTTGCATTCTTGAACTTCGACGCACACGAATGCCATTTAATCAGTTTAATTGTATCTGGCGCAAGATTTAGACTACAACAACTCGCGCTGAGTGAAGTATTGGCTTAGGAAATGCGCGCTTCTAACTGTCTTATTGCCAGTTTCTCATCGCCCGAGACAATACTGATTATTGTGCAAGGCAAAAAACTTCAAAGAAATGAATCTTACTTGACCAACTCGTGCTGGCAATAGAATTTGTTCCGGTAGGAGGTGGCGACGCATGCTTGGTTCCCGTTGCACTGTCACACTCCACCTGCGTTGAGATTGTCCAAGACAAACCGTAGTCATTGCTGACGAGATAGGTCACCTTATCTCGGTGTAGCCCGTATAAATTGGTCGTCGACGAGTCATATTTGATCACGTTCCGGACGTATGGCGCAAGTGCTAAAACAGAAAAGGAGCTTTGGGGATAATACGTTCTGACCAACTTGTGCCAACATTTCAATGCATTATCGCCCCAAACGTAGTGCAGGTCTACTTTCTTTCTGATCTACTAATAGAGGGATTCGAAAAGTAGTAATCTTACAAAATATCCAAAAGAAGTCTCAATGGGTAAAAGCCGGTAAAATGAAAGTCGTGATTGTGGTATCTTCTGATGCCGTGAGTTGTCCCGATGCAGTAATGATCTACAGATCGACTGTCTATGGGTTTCACAGCAAAGAATACCTGCGCTAATGAATTGAATGATAGTCGATGCATTTGTGATATTTTGTACAATTTGCCACTTGAGCAAACGTGATCCGTTTGTGTTGCATGTTGGCACAAGTTGATTACACAGGATAAAATTAATAAGATGTGAATATGTATAAAGTGAGCGCAGAAGATAGAGACAATGAAGTTGTTAAGAGTACATGAAAAGCATTCCACTTGAAAACATATTGCAGGAGTATATTTTGAGCTGCCTATCTCGTTTAAAACACGTAAAGTTCGATTTTGAGTGTCATCGCCGTGATTGCAACTCAGGAACCTCTTTCGTAAAACTAATGCAAATGCAAAATTGCAAGAGCGGTAAACTGATTAATTGTGCCCCTGTTATTTCCGGTTTTATAATTAAACAAGGCGTTTGTAACTCTGCAACTCATAACTGCAAAAATATATTTGAATTGGCCCCAGTATTATTAAGTTTTCAGCTCGAGAGATTTTGAGAAATTTTAAAGTTCGATATATTTTATAGTTCTATTGATATTTATTAAATTTATATTTCCAAAAAAGGCAGCCATCATACCCGTCCATGTCTTGCTGTTGGCCGTATCACTTCTGTAGCACTTGGTGGAGTTATCATACCTGAAACAGTTGAAAAGGGTTTCACTTATGATTTTGTTCCTTCTAGAGATACGCCGGTATTGCGATTAACGGATATCGGTATGGCTCAGTGAGAGACGAGCACAGATAGTTTAGGATTCCCTCCACCAGTCGGGTAAATGACCTGGCACCTACCATTGCTACGGATTTCGTTTGGCTTATAGTTTTCAGTTACTCATTGGAATGGCCACTATGAAACTGATAATTGCAACTAACCAGTAAGGATAGCCGTCTACGGTGCGTATCAATGTTATATTAAAGGATGATATTTAGTAGTCATCCAATTCGTGGAGATAATCCTAACAAAACTGCGCTCGCCCCTTATTGAGCCAAACCGATACCCATAAACTGCAATACCGATACATCTCTGGTTGCATCCTTACAAGCTCTGATCGTTGCAAATAAACAAATAGTTGTTGACGGGCAAGTATGCTCGAATCAGCACATCAGGAGATAGCGTAGCGTTCTGGATGCAGGTGGCTGCAATGTAATAACAATCAGCATCAC
>NIUQ01001514.1:0-29515 GCA_002796945.1 Plectus sambesii
CGCGTCCAACTTGAGCGAGACCATCTCGTTGCTCGTTTCTGCCAACTCGAACAGCAACTGTCTGCACAGCGTCAAGTAGAACGAAGGGTTGAGTTCCTGAAATTACACAAACTTTCATCAACTAATCAATGAATTAATTATTAAGAAGACATGATATGAACTTTATTAACGCAACATTATATAATGAACATTTAATAACGCATTATGGCATTTACTGGCAATTTTTAATAAAAATGCGTAGTGCGTCGCGGGAGTGTAACACTAATTTAACGCCACTGTGATGTTAAATCTGAACACAACTGTGAAGCAACCGACCTTGAGCACATTTGAGAGAGTGTCGATGCGCCGCTTGTGCATCTTGGTCTTGCGGTCGGTAGCTGGCTCGAAGAATACGAGCGCCTTATACAACCGCGATTGATCTTGAACCAATTCAACCGCGTCCGACGCCTGCGAATCCAGCGTGTAGAACTTCTGAGCATTCGCCAGCCAACGCTGCACTTGTAGGAACGTCGCTCGCGCCGAGTCGAAGTTGCACACGCGATCGGCTGTGATCTAACATGAACACACAAGGGTAAAAACTATAGTATGACTTAAAAAATTACCATCGCTTCTCTGGTTCCAATATTGAGATTGGGAAATAATGGATCGATTTCGGCGAGCGAATCGTCAAAATTCGGTGGCATCTCTTTGTTATTCTTGTCCTTGAAGTCCTCCGGATCATTTTTATACAGAAATGATTGCTGAGATGTTTCCAAAAGACTAATACCGTACTTTGCCCAGCAGCTGAAATGTCGATAAGATTGCTTTGAATTCAGAAGAGATAAAAACATTCCAACTGTTTCATCAACAGGAACGCGAATATATGCAGAAATGCTATCAAGTTTCCATACGACTTTCAACATTTCATTCTCATTTCAATAGAACAAGCTATTACATGTAGTGCGAATTGGAGAATTATTTTAAAAATCATGATTGAAATTAATGCTGTTGATTTGGAATAAAAAAGACGCTATATACCCCCATGGAGGCGCGATTCCACAATTCCATCACCTAACCGACGGGAATTAAAAAGCTTCAATAAACCAAAGGAAGTAATCGACAAACCGATTAATATCCGCCCGGCACTGGTCGACTTTATCGCTTGCGTACTCATCGTCTTCTGCTGGCAAGGCAATCGTCTCCGCCACCGCTTCGGCCGCCGCCAGGCAGTGCCTAGCCTGCGCAAAATTCTTCTGATTCCAAGTCGTCGTCTGAAACAACTGACGCATTGGAAGCGAATCGAAATGCCAATTCAATTTATGTATGATTGATCGATTAATTAAACTGTAGTTGACGTTCAGGTGCAAGTTGAGAACGCTTGCCCTGATCTCGTAAAGTCGGTGTTATTCACTATGTCTAGTTCTCGCCTATCCATCAGCATTTAGTCCTGTGGTCAAATGAATGGACAAATATTCCTTATTACAATGCGTTGTTCAACTGCGTCAGATGAGTCTCTGGAAAATTCAATATCCCATTCTCTAATCATATGTGAGCCAATGGCTTTCCATGCGTATTACTGTTTGGTGTTGCTGATTGCTTCAGTGAAAAATACATGAATAGATAGTTAAAATGAAGGTAATGACAAAGACGTCTAAGTCGCTAGAATGTGACTAATTCGAAAAAATCAATCGAATATTCAAGGTGAGCCGCCGCGGTGGTCCAGTGGTTAATGCGCTAGCTCATTAACGCATGGTAGGTTGGACGCACACTGGTTCGTTTCCCCACCGCGGTTGGCAACTAAGTCCCAATCTATGTTTGGGCTCCCGGTGTCAGGCATTCGACGGCCGACCGGAAGAGCACGTGTCGTAACGATAAGGGCCTTCCTTGGAAGACCCGAAAAAGCGGACCCTGCGGCAGCGGGATAAACGCTAGGGAACTTACTTACTTTTTTACAATCGAATATTCAAGGGATAAAAGAGCTGCCTCTATACGAATATCTCACAGTTTTTACCTTTCCCAAGTAGAACTGAGACAGCGTGGCGCAATTGAGAGACCACTCCAAAGGATCGTATTCGTTCGTTTCCAATTGTCGCACAAGAGTTTTTTCGCAATACTCGGCCGCAACTGTTGCATCATCCATGTTCTTGTATACCTGAAGAAGAGTACAGAATAACCGCGCAAATAACAGCCTGCAAATCATACTAGCGCTTCACGCGTGTCACAAACAAGCCGTTTTTGCTCACTTAAATTGCCTTAATGCATTTTTAAAAATTAAGGCACAGTAGCATTTTCACCATAATGTGCTCGCTACTGTTTTCGTAAATGATAGAATACGCAAACAGTTTGATCAGTAATGAAAGATCCTTTGTAGTGATATTCAGTCAAAAAACTTTGTCTAATTCTTGCTCAGACACAAAAAAATTCCAGATAAATATAATGCATAAGCGCGCGTAGAAAACATAGAAACACGTTGAGGCAATATATGAACAAAAAATGTTCATGGTTCTTGTTAAAGCCACGTACCTGTGCCAGATAATAGATAGTATAGGTGTGAAGGCTTTCGAATGCTTTCCACAGCTCATCAGAAAATTCAGCGCCATCGCTGTATTCCGCGCCATTCGTAAACTGCGCTCCAATCTGTTTCATCGTGCAAGTCAGATTATGCGGCGGGACGGCTTCCTTAAAGAAAGAATGTCTGAACGCACCAAAAGAGATAAAGGGACAGGGAAACCTTATTACAGAATACAAAAAATTCTAAGTCAGCCTCACGAAACCATTACCTGCTGAATCTTGTAAGCATTGAAAACAGTCTCAGCATCCCTGAGCCATTTCAAAGCGTAGTCGTGATCGCCCATTGATTCGCTCAAAAATCCCAAATAGTTCAACAGGGACAAATAGCTGTGCGCTGTTTCTTCGCTAAGTGCCAACTCGGTTTCCAAAGGATCATCTAATACGTCTTCCGCCTTTGTCAAGTAAGTCAGTCCCTTCAAGCAATACGCCTTGCCCTTTTCTCGTTCCTCACACTGAACCACATTTTTTGCCAATTTCAGATAAACTCCAGCCAAGACACCTGAAAAGAGGTAAGCAATTTGCACGCATTCAGTATTTTAACAATAAATTAATGACAGAAACCCGTTATAGATGCTCAAGGTGATATTGTCCTTTAAAAAGTTTTATAAGATGTTACATGTATACTTTAACCGTAATAGAGACCTTTCCTTCAAACATACTCAACTGCTTATTTAACAAGCAGCAAAAGGTCTGTCAAGAAGTTCATCGCTTGGGTTAATTGTGAACATTTAGTAAGCACTGATTGAACGTTACCTACAAAATTCCTTTGAAATTAGGAGAACAGAGCTCAGCATTCTTTTTAGCCGATGATCACTGAACTTAAAAATGAAAGAATATATATGACTAGATTCTGCATCAGTTCCCAAGCCAGATTTTACAATACTTGCGACTCCTTTAATTGAACGGTACACATTCGAGCGCTCCAAGCACTCTTCAAAATTTGTCGCTGAAAATACCAGTTTTTGACTGCTCATATATGAAATAATTGTCATATACAGAATATATGCACTCATGCCGAACTTTTCATATATTTTCATTCCATTTTTTAATCATTTGCATAGAGAACAATTTGCGTACCTCTGATCGAGTTACTATCGTTGAGCTGTGCCAATGCGCTATTAAGATTCTCGGCCAATTCGAGCCAGACTTTCTCAGCAGCATAGCGTGATTTGTGCGGTTCTTCTTCTGGGTCATTCAGCGCGGCGGCTTCCAATTTCTCTGCGTCTTCATACAGACAATAGTCGGCTTCAGACAGTTGAGATGTAAGCATCTTTAGGTCTAGCGCTTTAATCTAAACATTTAGCCGATCGAAAATTTTGAAACATTGCCAGAAAAGTCAATGGGTAGAGAAAGGATCTTTAAAATTTTGAATTATTGCGTAAAAAGCTGAGGTAACATTTAAATTTTGACTCTAACGGCGTTCGATCGATTTCTGAATGCACTGCAAGTCTACTCATTTTGCCCTCTCTGAAGAAGGGTAAACTCAAGCCATGTCTAATGAAGTACACACGTTCGGATGAATATTGAGCTCGACATTAATGAATTACAAATAACCTCTGTTTGATTGGACAAGATTTAATAATTTGCCGCCAAAGAGGTGGCGTTCGATTTCATATTGTTTTCTCGGGAGCGACGGCAACGCTAAATTGTACGGTATTTTCAGATTTTTCCATCTAGGACGCGCGTTGGTAGTTGCATTCAAAGTCGCATCACTGTTGTCCTTATTCAATTTTTAAAAATTAAAATGACTTGACTGGAAAGGTTAACGGAAGCTGCAAGTTGCTATGGTTTAAGAGTAGCCTCAATTAGACGCTCTAGTTTAGCGAAATTGTGGCTGTTTCATCGTGCTCGCGAAACATATCATAATATTAGAATTTCTTCAAGTTTGCGTCAAGAATGATCTATTTTACAAAGTTTAAAAAATGCTCAAAGGGAATGCCTATGAGCTATCATCCATACACGATCAAGCTCAAAATCTCTGCTTCATCAGAGTAAACTGTTAAATCATCTGAATAAAATTATCCGTGTTTCTAATCGATCTGACGCATCTTCACAATAATAAAAGTAGCAATAGTAGATTGCGGTTCTTCAATTGAACGTTGAGTACCCTTCCCTAATGCATCATGAGCATAAAACTGTCAAGAGTGTATTTTATTAAAAGTTCACCACACAGAGTAGTTCATATTCGATGAGCAAACATAAATCAAGTGTTCTGTGCTTTCATAATTATGACCAGAGGTGTGTGTGCGTGTGGAGGGCCGCCCTCCTCAAATTAGAACTGCAAATAAGTTTTGCAAACCCCTCAAAATCTGAGATAAAAAAATAAGTCCATTTTAAGATAATAATTCAAATTTCAGGATAACGAATTGAATTTCCAACCTTTCCTTTTTGCGAAACTCCCAAGACTTACAGTTGAAAAGCAAGGCAAGCTCTATTTTTCGATGGGATAGTCCCGAACGGCCAAACACTATGCGTAGTACATTCATATGCAAGCAAGAATGAAAAGCAACATAAAATACTACTTCGCCAAGGATCAAAAACATTAAGGATGGAAAACATGCGAGCAACGCCAAGCAGAAGTCTCTCAGTCGCGACGAAATACTACGCAACTGACTCATAGCCCAGTTAACCACCTTCCTTTCGAAATAGTTTTTCACTCAGACAGTACAATCGCATATATTTAATACGGGAATCTAGATAGAAAATTCAAGCACTCGAATTCGAGTAAAAGCTTTACGGCGGTATATTCCGTAGTGGACAAAATCCACAGTGAAATTGCAAAATTGTCGAATAAGCGCGCATCATCCAACAAACCAGACGTAAATGAGACCAGACTGCAACACGACTAAATATTTATCTCAAAAATAACGACCGTTTTCCAAGCATGCAGCAGTGGCGTAGCACTGGCGGAGTATCAGACAATACCGTAATATACTGTAATAATATGAAATACAGTTGGATCAGCGGAAAGATTAAAGAATTGGCTGAATACGAGAGCAAAAACTAATTAAGAGATATATCAGCATCATTCCTAGTAGTATTTAGTGGAACTCGCTACAGTACAGTCTAACAGGAGTCAAGCTGCAATTATAAAAATTTCAGCATTCATCTTAATTTGTGGGGTCGATGGCTCATTAAGAGAAGAAATAGCGAATTAAAATTCGCACTTGGTCGCGGCTGTACTCGAACGAGTTTCAATTTACATAAAGAACAGCAAAATATTGATTATTAGTCATCCAAGCGTAATATAAACAAAGTAACATTACCAGCTTCCTTAACTAAAAATCAGCGATTTGCGCATATTCTACAAACTTTTTTTCGGTCTTGGTTAAAGATAGTGAACGCAATCGTTTTAACAATCAACACTATGCAGTGAAAATTAAACAAAGGCGCTCCATTTAGCTCTTACTAAACTGACGTTAACTACTGGAACGCGTAGCCGTGAGCGTACGTAAACACGCATTCGTCTTCATATGATGATGAAAGCAAGAACCTACAGTACTTTATCTCAAAAAAAGAATAACTTGCGCACTGCGTAAATTATACGACCAAAGTGGGACGGTAGCACACAATCATGTTTTCGTCGCGTTCAAATACCTAATAGGCTACGTGCAGATGAGTGTGAATCGGGTACCGAACGCCTCCGGCCGACTTTCGAAATTACAAAAGGAACGAAAATACAACAGAAATTGAAGAACTAATGTTTGAACAGATTGGAGACGACACAGGGAAAATCTAGTGATCGGTCTTGGGGCGCGTCTCGAGCCAAGCCTTAATATTCGGCAGGGCGGCAATCTTATCGACAAACTCGTTGAGACGCGAATAATTCTTTAGGTGACCGGGCAACAGCTTCGTATTCATGAAGTGGAGCGTGTTGAACAGCGACAGATCGGCGTAAGTCAGCTGAAAATAGAATTACCGATCAATCTGCACCAATATTACTTCACTAGATTGGGAGTAATAATGTCCAACCAGACAAATGTGAACTGGGTTTTTTTGTGAGCTCCTCGAGATCTACAGAATTAAGATAAAAAGGCATTTTTGAGAAGCATTTAAATATACATGCGATATTCTGAGGTGTTGGGCAAAAATTCTAGTGGTCACTTCTAAATTATCGGAAATGGTTGAGCGATCAACGATACTCTGCTATTAGAACTAGTTTGGTAGAATTGGTAGACCAATGGGGGGTAGAACATAAATCAATAAAGCAAAATCATATCGCGAAAACTGAGAAAGCCAAAACTCAAACTCAAAGCTCGCAGCAGCTTAAATTAATTCAAAATATTAAGATCAACAAAATAAACACCGTCTTGCATCGTAATTCGTAACTTGCGCGTTCAAATGGAATGCATAGATGACAAAATTGAATGCAAAAGTTACGCATTAGAATGCGAGACGGTTTAAATGGAGCATCTAGCTAAAAAAACACGCTTCTCGCTGATAATGGGGTAATTAATAAATTTTACACATGCCGTGCTGCTACACAAGTACGAATACTCACATCTGTTCCCACAAAGTAGCCGGAACCGTTGTCGACGAGGAACTTTTGATAGCGCTCGAGGAAAGGATTAATTTCATCCGACACCAACTTCTTGAAGATTTCAATCTGCAACGACAGTTGTTTAGCAAAATGACCAAGTCGAAGAAGCTATTATGAGTAAAATTAGGGTAGAGGCAATCACGCAGTTAAACATTTATGTTCAAGTGTATTCATTAGCCTCTGAAGGCGACTCGTTAAGACTCTCAGGTACGCAAAATACCATTTTTCCTGCCAACTTCTTGCCAAAATGAAACTCTAGTCACTTTTCAACGCATCAACTAGTTGGCGCCATATTTTGCTCATGGCAAATATATAATAACACAAATGAATGCTTAGGTTTCTCTTTTATTTGATTGCATCTTAGTTGAGCATAAATGACACTCCGAAACAGAGAACTTATCACCAGTATACTTATAACGTTCTCTCTTAAGCGGGGAGCATTTTTGGCGGAATAACTTAAAAGAAAAGTAATGCCGTTATATGACCTCCACAGCTAAATGTGCGCATCAAGACGGAGTGAAACTGATTCTGAGCGTCACAGGCAATCAACTCATTGACGTGCCAGATAGAAATGGCCCAATTAGGATACCTTTTTGACTTCGTCCGTTTCGCGGAACCACGGGACCATTTTCTGCAGCAAATCCTCCAATCCCATAACGCATTCGTCAATCTTGGCCGACTCCCAATCGTCCTTTCCGTCCAATCCTGTAATACTTCCCAATATCAATGGAAACTCTCCACGGCAAAATTATGGATGGTCAGGTGGCGTTGAAATGCGCGCAATCGGCTCGCATAAAATTGCGTGACATGCGGAGCAAGTACGTACCAAACATTCGAGCGAGGAACTTTTCAATCGCGTGACTCTGCGCCAGAACTTTTCCGTCCATTTCAAGCACAGGCAACTGCGAGAATGGCATCTCTGAAATTGGCCAACAATGTAGCATGATGGAAGAGTATTGGGAACAATAAATGGAATATAGGGTACGCCGCCACGCACAGAGAACTCTGCGAGCGCAACTCTTTTAACCCCTTAGCGTTTGATTGGTTGACAATTTTGCGCGCAAATTATGAACGAGTTGTTCAAATGTATTTTGGTTCGGTTAGAGCATCCAGCTGAGTTTGAAGCAATGGCTAGTGAAGGTGCAGATGGAATTTTAAACAGTGCAAAGCTCAAATAACTGTCACGCAAACCTTTCAAATGCACAAATAACAAAAGTATAAAACAGTTGAACGTACTTTCTTTGAGCGCGGGCCATTCCGATCTCTCGATGCGGTGGTCCTTGTAGTTGACGCGTGCCTGAGCAAAGATCAGTCGAATGGGTTCGGCCCTGCCCATCAGGTTGAAGTACGTCAGGGTATATTGAGGAATGATCGGCATTTTAGAGTGACTGCTTCGCTTCAAAAGTGACTATATCAAATCGATTGATTCTGAAAGATGCGTCCACTGTCTAATTCAAATTTCATTTCGAATCATTCAAAATAGGAAGATTGTTAAGATTCAAAAGAGCCCTCAACGAAACCCTCTGAACCAGCACTATCTACAGGCGCATAAACGCATTTACCGACACTTAATGAGTCGATTAAGTCGATTTTGTACCGACACAATACCGCCCCCATCACCCTTGATTAATGTTCGTTGAGGATTAACTAATAGTTTCATTAATCATTACATAAGGTAACCTGCAAAGTCATTCAGCGACAATCACTATTCGAAAATTTCGTACATATACTGACACATAGGTCACTTTGGTCATTGAAACCAAATAGTTCATAAGAAGAACTGACGAAGAAGTTATTTTATTCGTAAAAGTAAACAAGATGCATTATTGCACAATACCCGTAATCACTGATAAGTAAGTTAACTTTGAGCAATTCAAGTGACTCCAATGGTGCCTTTTTTAACGAAAGCGAACATTTCAGCAGCAAATGCACGACCAGTACGCTTCATTAGTGCAAGGCAAATATCGAACTGAACTGAAGCAACAGAGCTAAACTCTCGTCATCAATTCGCTTCCATCAGCTTCTACACTATTTTCGATTACGCAGTTACTGGAAATGCGCAAAAAAAAACGTTTATCCGTTGCTCAATTCAGACAGTTACCCTGGCCAGGATATTTAGCACTGCTGTTATATTGCTATCGCTATCAGTCAATCGCTTGAGAGCAACGATAAGTATAGGTATTTTGAAAACTGACAAAACATATTCGGCGCAGTCATTCAGTATGAAATCAGTGGTCGGTCTTGGGTCGCTTTTGGATCTACGCGGCGACGTTCGGCAGATTGGCAATTCTCTCAGTGAACTTTCACAGCTCAACAAACTTCGTGAATGTCACGGGACACGGTATGCGCCAGAATAAATTCATAAACTGTAACAGATCCAAGTCGACTTGCGTTACCTAAAAAGAACCACATAACCAGTAATGTTAGGCAGGCAACACTTAAGAACGCTACCTAACTGAAATTTCCCTATATTATTCTCAGCTGATGATCACAAAAACCCGCTCTATACCGCTGCATACCGTGTTGTGCCCTCTGTGGACACCGCAGTTTCGTTCGCCGAGCAAAATATAACACATAACAGTACAGCGCACCAAAGTGTGCATTCAGTTAAACATGCCTCATCGGGTCAAAGGCCTTCCTTAAGGCGGCGCGTATTTGAGAATACGTATTATCCACGCCAACGCAGTTCGAGAGAAGACGGGTTAAAGACTTGCGCGTTTTCCGCTTTACATCGTTCTTTTCAAAGCGCTGCTTTAGTCAAATATTTGCTCAGTGAATGGCGTGAAACAGTCGCCGACTGAGCACCATTCGCCTCTGGTTCGTAATACAAGAAACAAGTTTTTCAAATAGCTTCAAAAGCAAGATTAACGCCAGAACGCAAGCAGAAATTCTCTTACGTACCTCTGAATGAAATATTATAACTTATTTGTCTAATGGACAAATGATCTGGTAGCGTCTTAATCTTTAATCGGGATCACGCATCGGAGCTTAACGGAAGGCGAGATAAAATAGCATGCAGCGATAGCAGCGCGTTACATTCTACACGTAGACAATAGCAAAGTTCTAGCTACGCGTCTTGAAGTAGTATAAATGAGGCTTTGAAAAGGTTCTTATGTTTTGATGAGCAAAATAAGAATGTTCCGTATCATCACATTTCCTGATAAAACATATTTTACAGCAAAAATCATCCAATAATACTGCAAAACTGCTCTGCCAAAGTCCTGTGAGCAGAAATACATTGCAAATATGGCATCGTTTAGAATACCGAACATGTACATCAAGTGATATGGGATAGTCTTCACACATCGGCCTACATTCCTTAATTTTTTCGTACAACTATCAGCGCAATCTTCAAAGAAAACTCCCCAGAGAGATAAAAAGTAACCTACTCGGTTTGAAAGCGACCCATTCCTCGTACGTGAGTCGATTTTCCTCGTATTCGACGCCGAATTGTGCAAAGATCAATGCACATGGTCCGTTCCATCATATTGATATTCTTCAGCTTGTAGCGAGGCATCTTTTGCATTTCGTTTAGTTGTATTTCCTCTCAAGTTTAACTGTAACGAAGTAAAAATTAACTTTAAAGAACGACAATTGACCACAGCACCTATGTAAGTTAAACAAGCTTGATAACACAAACCAAACGTTAGAAAACAACAACTGATGAAGGAAGAGCACAATTTTATTCGTACTTCCACATGCATGCAGCATTGCGTACTACCAGTTTCTATTTGGTAAGTGAATTCATAGAGAAAGGAAATGCACATGAATTGTCAATTCTATAAAACTCAAAAGTGAACAATAAAGTAGCAAATAAGCTCGATTTAATGCTCAACACAAATGCGACTAGAAATCGTACCGAAGCAAAAGAGCTAATCGCTGACGCTCAATACCTTGCCACTAAACTTCGGTAACCTTTCAAATTACGTGGTGTGCTGACATTTCTTAAAGCACGAATATTCGACAGTCTCTTCGATACAGTTAAGGGCGACTTTTCAGAGGTCACTAGTCCTCAACTACAAAGATCGCCAATGTTCTGACTACACTAAATCCAAAAGGTTACTTGGGCCATTTCAGCTTGCCACTCTAACACAACCACAAAATTACTCGAGAACAACTGTAGTCAGCAGACAGATAATTTTGAATACGAACGCTATATTTTTTACCTAAAAGATGTAATCAGTTTGAGCTACCAAATCAATGATCGGTCTTGGGTCGCTTTTGAATCCAGGCGGCGATGTTCGGCAGACTGGCAATCCTCTCCATGAACTTGCAAAGCTCGGGGAACTTTTTGAATGTCTCGGGACACAATACGTGCGAGAACAAGCCCATAAATTGCAACAGACCCAGGTCAATTTGGGTCACCTGAAAAAGATATTAAATAAAAGTAAATGGCTTCTGCTGGGTAACCACGCTTGAGAGGGCTCCAAATGAAAAGATAGATTCAGATAAAACTGTATTCACAAATATTTGATAAGTAAACATCAAAGTGAAGTAACTAACGCTGTTTCCAACGAAGTAGCCGGTACCGTTGTCAGTGAGAAATTTCTCATAGCGCTGCAACCACGGAGTGACATGCTCAGCCACCAATTTGTCCGCGAGTTCCTTCTGAAAATTGACGCAACTACATATGACTTATCTCTCTGTAACATGCAATCATTTTATTGTTCTGACAAATGAGGAATGCAAAGTTGCAAAAAGCATCGTTTATTGCAAACCACTGACACTAGGGGGGTCGATTGAAGTATAAATTTAAAAAATTAATCTATCCTAAATTTACCCTGAATCCAGAGTATATTAAAGAAATGAGATATGTCACTATTGTGGACAAATCCAGAAATCAGAATGCTATGATCCCATCGAGTCAGGTTGGTTGTAAATGATGTGCGCACGAACGCGAAACATAATGCCATGGTGTGTCTATGCATGTACTCATGGGCTACTTTGCATATCTTGCTCGATATGTATAGGATATCTAATATCAAGCGTACCTTCTTCTCTAGATCCTGCTCACGGAACCAGGGAATAACCTGTGCAATAAGATCTTCTGTTCCACCGTTCAATTGCTGGATCTTGGCAGCTTCCCAGTCATCCTTGCCGTTCAATCCTGAAATTTTAAAAGATGCACAAAGAGGAGAAAAATAGCCTCTGCGTAGCACACGTATTAATGATAACATCGCTTCTTTTAGCTCCAAATTTTACATTTTTCCTATGATCTCCGAAGCTCGACACGAGAACATTACTGCTTTTAGCCACAAATCGAACTAAATCAGCCAAACATACCAAATTGCTTGGCGAGATAAGTGGTTATGGCTCCTGTCTGCGCCAACATCTTGCCATCCACTTCGAGAACCGGGATCTGACCAAATGGAGTCTCTGAAATTCACAGCCCCATATCGAATTTAGTATCACAGCACTGCGCGCGAGTTTTGAAGGGAATGTTCAACGCTTAATGTTTGATATAATAAAACATTTACACCGCGATTAAAACACAAGTCATCGGCATCTACTCGAGTTCGTAAGGAAGAAACTGATTTGGCTTCAAAGAATACTGTAATTGGTATTACTTATATTGTCTCGCCATCCTTTGAAGCACTATATCGATTTTACCTGCGCTAAACAACACAGAACAGCGTAGCACAGCGCCGCGCGGTATGAATTCAACATAAAATTTTCTATTGAGTCTGAGACCTTCAAAAGGAGGCGCATATATATGATACTGCTGTAGTTAGATAGCGTCCTTTTCAAAGCGCTGCTATGGTTCAACATTTGCTATTCAAATGAGGCAAAACAGTCGCTGTGTGAGCGCAATTCTTCTCCGATTCTTCACTGTTGACTTCTGGCAACACTTTCTACGTGACTTTGAAGAATATTGCTCAGGCATAAAATAAAAAATGACTAACTCGATTTGAAAGCGGCCCATTCCTCCTGGGTGAGTCGATTATCCTCGTATTCGACGCCGGCTTGAGCGAAAATGAGGCGGATGTGTTCGGCCCGGCCCATCATGTTCAGGTACGTCAGCTTGTAGTGCGGCATATTTTACGACTTGTTCGGCAGTATTTCCACTTTGATTCACCTGCAAAAAAGTAAAAATTGACTTTAACAAGCGGAAAACGACCCGTTTATTACAGCTACTACACTATGCGATTAAATACAGATTTTTTCTGGCCGTGCAAACTATGGAAGGACGATCTTGAAGACTATGCGCGCCCTGCGAGTCCCTCTTAAGTGTACGAATCAGATATATGCGGCTTTTGATTGAATCCTCACATGCTGCATTTAACCGACTATTTATGGAAAAGAACTGAACAGGACAAAATAGTGGACAAAGGAATATCGTTATAAGCAATTTAGATCCGTTTCAGTGGGGCTCGTCTCGCTTTATAGCCAAAGCGTCAAGCGTTAGTCGGCCAGACTGTCGGATCGAAAAATGTAAATTTGAAAGATATGGGAACACATTCCAGAAACATTTAACATTTATTCTTAAATTATGGGCTGATATTTTGAAACCTTATTCCTCATTATTGATGATGAAGAGGTATGAACTGCAAATTGCCAAAGTAATAAGTTAGACTGAGCATTTTGAGCATTACTCTCATCGTCGCTACGGAATAAATCAATATCTGGGTGAGGTTGAGCAATTATAAGATTGATCGATTCACCCAGGGGAGAACTAAGTGTTCCACCCCCGCCTCAAAAGACGAACATGGTCGCACCATGAGAAAGCAATGAGTGCTGTTTGCTTTTTTAAATATCATTCATTGGAACCCGGGTTAAACTTGTGCAACAAATTTCGTCGTACGACCAAACTTCACTCTCTCTGGTAACAATTAAAAAAGATTGACTGCACATTTCAAGTATCTTCCGCGCTTGAAAGCAATTATCAGACTATTCTAATCGTGCAATTCCTATTGACTCTTAGGGTTAAAGTTGAAATACACAACAGTAAAGCGCCATTCGGTCAGTGGCAATAGACCACACTTGCGTTTCAACTGAAACAAAATACATGTGCAGAATTCTTTATTACCAAACCGTAACAAATAGGCGAAAAGTAAGAGAAGTAGAGATGCTTAAAAAGCTTTGCTTACAACTAAATGCTAGGAGTGTTGAAAGAAATGAGTCAGGGTAACATGATATAAATACACAACAGTGCAATACAACTTGTGTGCGCGAATATCGAACTGAAAATGAGAAAATTGTTAAAAGTGAAGAGTATCAAAGTACAATTGTGCCAAATTGCGAATTGCAGATCTAGTACGGGGCTGATCGCGTTAATCACACACTATGCAATGCTTTCTCATCTACTAAGAGCCGCAGGTGAAAGTATAATGGAACGAATCGCTTGGGGTAGAAGCGAATAGAACGCAATTAAAAGCGCTGCATATTTTATGAACTATTCCATTGGTCACTGTGCAGAGCATTCACAAATTACCCATAATAAGAAATTTTAAGAACACCTTCTTGCGCGTCACAGAAATTACTTTCAAGGCATTAATTGTCATAACAAAACCTTTCCTATCCGATGATCTATGAACTCCAATGAACAAATCACCACTTTCACAGCACAGAATATTGGTTTGATTGATCAAGTTCAGATTCATTTATTCAGAAATAGAACTCTCTGTTAAAGTTGACAAATACCCTATATTGCGCCCCGTCGATCGAATGAAAAATATCTAGATCTACTCGGTTAGAGAGAATGGAAAAACTCAGCTGGTTAACCGTTTAGCTCAAAAGTAACGATCTAAGCGAACCCAAAAGCGCAAACTTAAATAGGGTGCTCAACTGAGGTTTTTTCATTCGCTATTATGTCAAAATTACCAAGTTAGCTACAAAATATGTGTTAAATATCAAAGAACTCAAATTCCCTGCTGTATAGTCCAAAACACAGGGGTCATTTTGGAAAATACTAGATCAAATTTTGAATTCACCAACATTCAGCGCATATCTCAAATTGATTTTATGCGCTTGGCATTCAAAATGAAATACAATTGAGACAGGACCTAATTTTCAAAGACACAAAGCGTGCAATATCATCACCTAAATCTATGCGTGCTCCTAAAATGTAAGTATTCACATGTCGGTCTTGGGGCGCTTTTCGAGCCACGCGGCGATCTTGGGGAGCCCGCCGATCTTGGCGAGGAACTTGTTCAGCTCAGCGTACTTCTTGAATGGCTCCGGACAGATGCCGTGCGCCAGGAAGCCGAGCCAGTGGAAAAGGTTCAGATCCGCTTGCGTCACCTCAAACACCAACAAAACGTCAATATATGTTGCTCATATGCGCTTAGGTTGCAGTCATTTATCATTAGCATTTTTAGTGGAATTTAGATAAGTGCAACATCTCGCGATCCAGTCAAAAACTGCGCCAACGTCATTTTTGCACCCGGATTTGTATAATACGCAAAGTACTCGAAATGAGAGCCAAGAATCGGAATCTGCACCTATTCGGGTTCTAATATAAATGAGTAGATGAAGCAGATTTGCGCGGTAGTTCTCCTGCTCTCTAAAATTATATTTTTTGCGGACAAACTCGCCAGCGACTACCTTTCTACGAGACCTTTACACCCCTAATTAGCATTTTAGAGGTGGAACAAAAGAAATAGCTTATTTATCTGTCAGAGTAATGTCCCGCAGACGGTAAAGAGGCGCGTATGGCAATCGTTTGGGTGAAAGGATTAAAAAAGATGTCAATTAAGAATAGCGCCTTTTGCAGTAAATCTTTTGCTACATAACATTACACGCGGAACAGACAAAGACAAACTGCCACTGACATCATTGCCGACGAAGAAGCCTGTTCCGTTATCAGCCAGGAATTTCTCGTAACGATCGAGAAATGGGATGATCTTTTCGTTCGTCAGATTTTCCAGAATTTCCTTCTGAAAGGCGTTTCATCAATTGATTAAATTAGTCCACCAATAAGTATTCAGCCATATTACATAGAGCACCTAGCAGCATATCTGGGTATGAGAACATTATATTCAGCAAAGACCAGTGATTAAAAAACTGATCGTGATACGAAATCATTGGTTGCTACTTTCTAATCATGATCTCAGAAATTATCTCTACTAATTTCTAATAGTGACTTTGCGAATTTATATCTTTTCCTACAGAATGGTAGAAAAAAAGGTTTAAATTATGCAAAAAGATAAGTCGATAAAAATAGGATCAATATTTTATTCACTATCATATTTTAAGAGTTATTTTCCGACAATTTGACAAATATAACGTCATATTAAAAGCTTACACAACACAGCTATCATTTCGTGGCAATCAGTGATAACGAGATTATATTATTCTCTATCTTATCAGTAACCATGCAGAGCAAATTTACTACCCTTAAAAGTTAATGCATTTGCAGTCGCAATAAATTTAGAGCAAATAAGGTGCAAAATTGCAAGAAACGAACCTTCTTAGTTTCATCCTTCTCTGTGAACCATGGACGGAAGCCGGCCAGCAAATCCTCAACTCCACCATTCAATTCCTGGATCTTAGCCGCTTCCCAGTCGTCCTTCCCATTCAATCCTGCAATTAATAAAAGTCATCATCACATATTAAGAGAGCGAGCGATATGAGAAAGGTTAATTGTTTTTAATTTAATTTGATATAATGTACTAGATGATGCATGATTTATGTATCATCTGTTTAACTTTACCGAAACATAGTAATAACGTCATATTTAAATAGAGGAATTGAGTTGTAATTTTTAAAATAACGCGTCAAAATTTTAATACCACAAATATGTTTATTAATTTTGAAACTATACTATTGCGCAGATCAAGCCTGCGCATCTATCGCCAATCAATAGTGACGTCAGTTTCAGTCATTTATTTTCAAAGAGGTTGCCCTGCAAACAATGTTGACCAGGACCTTTTCACCCTAAAATCGAACCATTCCTCCTCCTCGTGAACGCGCGCGATTTAAATAGTGCCCTAAGCTGAACTTTAAATGAGAGCAAAATGGTTTCAATCTTTAAGCGGAACACCATCTTCGAAACACGTGTGCAGTTTAGCGTCAGCACTTCAACAAAAAGAGGATACATTAATTTCAACGGATCTGGACTCTGTGGCGAACGTTGTGCGCAACTTTTGCGCGCAAGAAATTCCGCAAAGAGCAAAAAAGGCTATGACGGTGTCAACTGACGTTGAATAAATGGAAGCTGAAGTGGATAATTGCGCGGCTTTACTCTGCCGAAGACCGTTGTAAGGGAGGAGAGACGGCTTAAAAGTCATCTAGGGACCCAACATTGACGAGCTATGCCGGGGCACGTTAGAATGGACTCACCGGATTGCTTTGCCAAATAGGTGCAAATGGCGCCCGACTGCGCCAACATCTTGCCATCTACCTCCAGTACTGGCAACTGACCGAAAGGCGTTGCTGAAAATTGAGCAAATGTCTAAGCTTGCACTTGATATGATGCCAACAACGACCAACAATACAACTATGTATTCGATCGTCATAAGGGAAATTTGTTATAAAAGCAGTCCACTTCGCAATACTGTGTACAGGTGGTGGCCGCAGCATATGAGTGCAGAAAAATAAGCTCAGTAGGATAGTGCTGCCGGTTGCGCATGGGGCGTGATATTGGCTGCGCTGCGCACAAAGATTACTGCACGCGACGTTTGAACGCGTCAAATAACCCAGAGGGATGGGAGACTAAACCTTCGTGTTTAGTTTAGGCGTGCAACCATACCCATATCACTTTTAGTATAACTTTTAATAGAAAATTACTCTTTTCTAACAAGAGAACAAGCCTTTTTAGCATCGAAAGTAGCCTCTATTGAAGTTACGCACGAAAGACGGATTTTGCCGAGAATTAAAAGAGAGAACTATTGTCTTTGCCCCACTCCCACCCAACCAGTCGCCTCAATTCACTCGATACTTGGAGATTTGACGCCGTTCGCGGTTGGACACAGTATTCGCAGCTCGCACGCGAGTTTGCGAATACACGCAGTTAAATAGAGCACAAAATTCGCACCTCGCTGTGTGCAACAAATTCTTTATAAGTGCACGATTAGCTCGCATCTTGCATGCGAGCTGCAAAAATGCGCGCGGTCTATTATTAATCTCATCTATCGATATCATGATAAAATAGAAGTGGTACCAGTATCGATAGATATCGTGAAATGTTAGAAGGACAGCTTTAATAATCAAAACTGACAAGGTTTGAAGGCGGTCCAGGCATCTCCAGTGACCCGATTGTCCTCGTAGTCAATGCCGCCTTGAGCGAAAATGAGGCGGATCGGCTCGCCACGACCCATAATGTTGAAGTAGGTCAACTTGTATTGCGGCATCTTTCCTTTATATTCGAATGATCAGAAGAAGCTCGGCTGATTAGCTGCAACGTTAAAAGGTATGTATCGAATATATGCACGAAATTAGGATGCGAAAAATGTTCAACTAGCGCGCAAACACGAGCCCAACTACGACTCGGATCGAACATTTAGAACACATCCTATGGCATAAGTATGAGAAAGCGAATAAATTTTCTTTTACTAGAATTTATGCAATATTAGAAGGCAGAGCAATGCAGACAGAATGCACACAAGACCCTGATCACTCTTCATTTTTGGCCCGAATGGTTGAAAAATTGCGAGTCTAACCTAAGAGTTTTCAGAACAGCCATTCATCGTTTCAATATAATTGAGTTGTCACTATATAAAGCACAACAAAATTTGTGAGAATAATTGCGCAAGAAAAAGGCCAAGCTGCAAATCCTAACGCATCAGAATGGGGAACACCGCCATTAGCAGAGGCGCTCAAAAGGAATCGATAAACTCTTGCGCAGAGTAATGGTGAATAGGTCTGTGGGCGTCAAAACGTACGGATGGACGGGTCTGGGAAAGTGAAGGCGAAAGGGGAACTAGTTTCCGCCCAGCCAAACCAATCTCAAACACATCGCTCGTTGGCACACAAAAGCACTGATTTGCACCATAGTATCGGCTCAGCAGAACTCGACTCTGAAGGGAACGGTTCGCTACCGCGCGGGTCACAGCGCAGTGTTTGCACGGAGTGGACGCGAGTATCAACGGCTCTCTCTCTCTCTCTGTAAACCTTTAGGGCGGAATGATTGCTTTATACGCATAAAGGGGAAAGTTTTGCATGTCGCGCTAATCTAAATACACAGCCATACAACTATTTTAACGCTATTTCCAGCGCCGTTGGAAGCGCGCGCCTTAATGAACGCTGTCGTCCTTTGATGGAGCAAAGGAAGCGGAAGAAACTGCTCGAGCTGCAGCCAATAAATCAAATGCCATCACTTAACAATATTCCCATACGAGTGCCAACCACCATCACAACTGCACGCTACAGCCAGTTCGTACTCAACTGATTCGACGTGCAAACTTTAGACGGCCGTTCCCGCCAGAACGACTTTTCTGACGTCAACGTACGTTTACTTTGGCAGTAAGCAGACAAGGAGGAGTGACGTGCGTGCGCGCATCTAATGTAAGCAACAAGAGTCTAGCAAAAGAAGCAGACAAAATTGGCCCACAGAAAGAGCGCACAGGTATTTCGTGTGACAAAATACAATGTTGCACGGCATTTTGTCAGCGGTTCATACAATATTTCGGTAAAAAAATAAATTCTGGTGGGAAACTAACGTTTAAAATACTACGTCGAGGAACACTGAGCTTGGGTTCCTTAGTTTCAACAACCACGAGAGACACTTTTGGAGCTCATAAAAAAGGCAGCGATGCAAACACTGAAGCGGTGCACATTGTACATTGAAATCAGCTTTTGCTCGTCAATAAGACCTTTGAAACGCTAAAAAGCGCTCTTCTAATCTAAACTGAGAGTTGAAATGCATATCACAAAATTTCAATGCTAAACTCAAAAATGATAAGCAATCTGCGATATAATCTTTACAAAAATTTATTTTAATAAGGATAAAACAATGAACTTGTTAACAGTGACAAAAGAATTTGAATCAGAGAATAACGTTAATCTGCGCAAAAAAGTATGCAAGATAAATCTTAAACACAATCAAGGAAAAATAGCAGCTAGTCATGATAAATTAAAAAACGTTGCTTTTATCCAAATAATTTATACGAGCATCTGCATACACAAATCCCCGGCGTTGGACAAAGTCTAAAACTCAAACTGCTGCAATGCCCAGAGAACTAAACTATTAAAGACAGTAAATGAAAGGAAGTTAATGTTCATATCTATTATAACACGAATTGCAGGAGATAGCTTAGCATTGTTGCTGGCATTAGCAAGAAACCTGCTGCATTGAGAAAATTAGAGGAATTACAGTAGTTTTTAGCATGAACAGTCAAATCAAAGCCATTACAATTTTGAAAAGGATAATGTGATTCATAGATGCGAATGAGCGCAGTTAATTCTGCACAAATTTTCAAGCAAAGTCAGAAAAACAGACATCGGATAGATGTTATGCCAACAACAGCTAATTTTAATAAAATACATCATTCTCACTTTAATAAGAACACTTTCCTATTCAAAGAGGACATTCTTCATAGTGATATGACTTTGGAAGTGTCCTCTTTGAACAGTAAAGAGTCCTTATTAGGGTGAAAACGGTATATACCGACGCATGCGCAACCGCTTAGATGGCGAAATGCACATCGCGAGCAAATATCTAACACGCGCGCTGCTGGCCACAAAGCAAACCCAGACAGTCAGTCTAGGTTGGCTGCGGAGGCAATGCGAAATCGATAGACTAAATTGCACCTGCCTGCGCGTTTTTAAAGCAAATGTAATCTCACGTTTCATGACCGATATACGAACGCCGCAATAGTCTCATCATTAGGGATAGAACAGGAATGGAAAAATCGGCTCGAGCCAGGGGTGCTATTCGACAATGTAAAGACTAGTTTATAAGATTATGCATCTTAGAAGAAATTGCGGATCTGCTGATAAATTTTCAGCTGCTTACTATCTAAAGATTACAAAAAATTACGTATTTGTATGCGAATGAATACGACCTCACGAATCTGGTAGTCCCAGCCGGGTAGCCAAGTTGATCTGGCAATTACAATCACGTCAGCACTGAGCCAAAATCCGAGTTCGCAACACTTAAATTTGGACCGCAAGTTTTTAGCATGCCTCAATGCATTTTACTAAATGTATGACTAGTGAACATAACTCATTTCTTTGTCATTGAAACTGTGCCGCCTTCATGACATAATAGCGAATGCTACTTTTTAAGTCTTGAAAAGAAACCTTTGACAAACGACGCATAAGTGGACATCGCAAATAATTGGCAGATTATCGAGCGCGTTATGCGTTTAAAAAAGAATCAATAAAGCTATTTGGACTGCGTGCTGCGAGGTTCATTCTATCATTTCAATTATTTTCTTTTGTAACCCATAATTAAAATTTTTCTGCAGTCGCGCATTTCCGCCAAAACCCGATGAGAATAGATTTTACAGTAACAAATATCGAATGTCCTGATAAAAAGCTCTGCCACACACCGCAAAGCCACCTATAAAGAATATATGCGCATCGCGTGAACTTGTGCATTCAACAGTATCACGCTATATCTCAACGCTTCATATGTACGAATATCTTACAGTGGGTGGAAATTTGACAGCCCCCCCTTCAAGGATCCGAAAGTTTGAAAATTCTGATACTGTTTTACCGTTTTTTACACGAAAATATTACAATCTATCATGTTCATGACAAAAATAAACTACACAACGTATCCTTCTGTCGCATATGAGTGTCGCGTTTTAACTCGCGATCATTTTGCGTTAATTCAAAGCGCATGTGACCTTGTATTGAGGCAAAAGAGCTCCGGATCGATGCAAAGGCTTCCAAGATGAGCAAGAAAGTCTGCCGGCGACAATCCGTCAAGTACAGTGAAAGAGTCGAAAGTTCTCTCGTCCACCTCAGATTCGTGTAGTATTTGCATCATTCTCTCCTTGCAAGGTCTCCCCATAGAGTCCACGTCCATACACTGCAATAGGAATCACTTTTAGCGTAAAGGCAGGGGAACAACTAATACCGATCGTCGTATATGTGATTATTCCACTATAACATTTTCGTTAAGCATAACTATCTACCACGATTGAGCTTGAGCTGTTATCATCATTTGGTTAAACCCAGGGCGTATCATTAGAAATGGTTTTGAATAGTTTGGAAAGTTAACATAAAGAGCGAAACTTTTACACCCATTGCTTTTGCATTCGCGCGAGTATTGCAATATTTCCATTTAAAGCCGTCCAATAAACTAATTTCTGTTGGTGCGCTCAGCCTCACACACACACACTGTATTCACAGGTGGGTCTCGCTTTGTGCAGTAAACTGCAAAGAGCAAAGGAAAGAGACCACACATTTGTACATATACAAGTCATCAACTGCGAGTTCATGCTAAAAACGATATTTACTGTTGTCCTGAGGAGGCGAAGAAACTCCGTAATATGACTGCAAGAGCCTTCCAAACAGCTTCTAATCTCTCGACCAAGGAAGTACACCTGTCCAAAGATCGATAAACTGTCGCACATTTCTTCCAGTTTACGCAGGTATCCAGAACGGTCGCGCATGTGATCAAAAAGAAGAATTATCCGCTTCAATTTGTCTGAAAAGTAAAGCAACTGCTCAGTTCAAGAGCTCGCACGAAAGGCAAACTTAAAAAAATTAAGAGCAATTCTGACTATGTTTTGCGTAGTCTAACGCGAGCAAAATACGGTTAGGAAAGTACTTGGTCATATACGTACTTCAGACATCATGGCACAGTTAAGCGCATAGCTAAATTCTGTACAGTGCTTAGTAAAATATGGCTGCCCTCACTGTTTCGGCAAAAAATTGTGTATTCCCCATCCGCATCACACCCACCTGTTTCAACTCTTCTCCAAAACTACTTATATTAACACAATCAGAACTAAATGCTAACTTGGCAAGCAACATACCCTGATTGACCTTTGCAGCATTCTTCTGATCGTTGGTAGTGTCATTCTTTGCGCACGTCAATCTTTCAGCAAAGCTCTCCACAGCAAATGAACAGAGATCGTACCAAATCGGCTCCTCATCGTGCTCCCTTTGCCTCTTCAATTCTTCCACCTTCTTTTCCAGCAGCTTCTTAAATGACTCACTATCTTCTCGGCTTGTTTCAGTAGACGAAATGGATAGCAGGGATGCGGAATCGGCATTCCCACTGCCCGTATCCACAATCAATTTAGTTAATGGAGTAAGCTGAAGGGAAAAAATTGATGGTGTCAGTTGGTGAAATTCATTCGGACGACAATAAACTGCGGCGAGTAGGTCAAGTTCTGCGTTTAGAGGTGATTCCTTTGCTGATAACGACATAATCTTCGTGACATGAATTCTAAACAATTACACCACAATTAAAAGAAGTCAATTGAAAAATTGCTTTGTTCTCGCCTTGCTTAAGGCGCTTTCGTACTTGCGGCTAAACTGCCTTCGCCTTACTGCGCTTTGCAGCGTGCTAAGGCATCACAGCATCTATTGACGTCGTCACTTTAGATAAGAAGACGTGAAGGCATCCTCAATATACTCATCTGCCTGCAGTGGCAAAAGTGCTTCTTCATAACCGTCATAAACCTTAACCAAGATAAGCACATAAATATTAAAACTAATCCCATGCTCACCTAAAATGAATCAGAAATAGCCCCTTCAAACTCACGCGCCATAATTTACAGAAATTATTGATGTGTAACATCGTTTCACCCCCTGCAAAAACCTGATCCAATACGCGCTTCGAGACTCAGCAAACACTAACTACATTTTGTGCTAAATTTGCACAAAAATTTCATGGGATGCACGATTGTCATCAAGAAAGAATTCATAAGCAGATTGACTTTGAGATTTTGATTTTTTGCTAACATTGCAGTTGCTTTAATGTCAGTTGACTCGCATTCTTCCCACAAGGTGGTAAATATTTTATTGGCATGTGGTTGTGTGCTGAGCAGGACCATATAACCTTCTGTGCAAGATAGCACAGAAATATCAAGAATCTTCACCACCTCAGTTGGCAGTCTTTTTAAGATTTCATGTCCTCGCGATGTTCACGTCAGCAAGAACTGTAACACCAGCTTGTTAGAGAAAAACATCAGGCGCTCTACACAAATTCCCAATCAAATTTTGTTTATGAGCGTTAATGATATGGTTTATGCGCAATAGGATTTTCAGTCCCTCGGAATGAAATAGCAATTTAAACAGACCAAATCATCAACATTGATTTCATTGTAATTGATTAGTATTCAATGTTGCTGGAAGCTATTTCAATCCACCGATTTATAATTGCCACTAGTGAAAGGGTTAAAACTGAATGCTTTCTATAGGGAAGCGGATATGCGTACAGTCAAAACCGGATAAGTGCAATTCGACCGGGCACGAAAAATTGTTGCACTTATCCGGCTTTTGCACTTATCCGGTTTGCACTTATCCGGTTTTGACTGTACCAAGAGTGTATGCAAGTCGATTATGCTGCTCAGTGTCGTAACTTTCACTCGAGCGCTTACTTTCTGATAAAGGGCATTAGTGTACTAAAATATCTTATCATTTCGCTCCAAGCTGTCGATTGCTAAATAATGAAGTTTGAAAGAATGCAAGTTAAAAAATCTATGAGGCTTCATTTCATCTATGATATCAAAAAGAATGCAGAATCCGCCATGAAATTCCTTGATAATGTTTCAGTTTAGTTGCATAATAAGAGATTCACTGTGTGCAGAGGAGGACTGCTTTGAGCGGAGCACAGAATCTAATCACAGCTAATCTAGTCACCAAATTTCAATAACGTCCAACTGACTAAAGAAGAAAATGTAAACTTTTGGCTCGATCATTTATCAAAATTTTAAAATACCGATTGAAGGTACAAGCATTTGGTGCGTCGACACCTTATGACAGCAAACTGTTACGACGATATAAAAACCTGGCTAGTTTTGCGCACATATATATATGTTGCTTTCAACCAGAAATGTTTAAATATGAGGCAAAATACGAATTAAAGTGATTTTAGGAGAGAAAACGGTACGGCTGCATTAAGGGTATATCGTTAGTATTGCTTTATTTGACCACCGGCCCAATGTAGGCAGGAGCGCAGTTCATTAAAAAAGTAGCGTCGCAGTTTAAGCATCGCTTATCACACGAACACTGAAAGGAAATTCTTGATTCGTCCCGTCCCTTTATCACAACTGCACTATGATTTCAATAATCAACGTCCTAATCAGGTATCATCAGAAATATGAGCAGCTGGGCTGAGCAAACCGCCCGACTTGTGCAAAGTTTCGTCGTATCACATGTAAGCGCTCATATCAGGAAATCAAAAAACTTTCAACTTATGCTGTGTGGGGTGAACGGCCAAAACTGCAAGGGGTTAGGATAAGATAAGACTGTCATAATGTTATCGTAATTTGAAACTACCAAGTCGTGTCCTACTACGAAACGACTGATGTCATAAATTTTTGATAAGATTTGATTGCCAACCAACAATACAATACCTGCATCATTTATACAAAAACCCTTAACCTTATTAGAATGGTCAAGGTGGGAACAAATATCACTTGCACACAAGTCGCCTTTCACCGAAAAAATGAACCATTCTGGGATTGGAACGTTTATAGAATGCGCATATCATGTTAAGGTTGTGTAATTATACCAAGTTTTCTTTCAATCGGTCCACTATGTGTAATTTTATAATATGCACTAAAAGGAAGATACATTTTAATCCACTCATTACACACCTGCGTGAACAATTGTATGCACAGTTTCTCCGACCTATCACAAAATAAACAAGTTTCGGCTCACTCAGCGAAATATTAAGACTAAAGCGCAGTATGTTCAGAGAGCTGCACACCCGAGTCTTATCAGCTTATCACGAGTCCACGCCCTTAAAGACGTTCAAAGGGAATCATTATGTTCAAAGATTCTATCGGCGCGTCGCACGCCTCACCTATCAATTCAATGTCGTCAAAGAGAGCGGCGGTGAGCGGCGTGACTGCTGATTATTGTCCGAGTGTAATCGCTGTCTCTCTCATAGTCTGCTTTTGATGAGGGATCTTTCCTTCTAAATCACAGCTATAAAAGCAGATCTAATATCAACAGAACAGATTATGATAGAAATCATGAACGAATATCTATGCAACCCATAATCTGGCTTTAACTTTGCGAAATATAATTATGCTAATACTTGAGGACGAAAAACTGAGCACCATAATCCGGCTCGACATTATTGTTCTAAATTCTGGCCAAATATGGTTTTATTCATATTAAACTTGAAAGCTAATAAAATCTTTGTTGTAATAAGTTCATTGAGCTTCCTCGTCGCTCTTGCTTTGTATGTGAAAGAGTGAAGCACTGACCTCAAATTGCTGCATTCAGATTTGAGCTAGCGGGAAGATAAAAAACTGTTATGTGTACTTTGCACAACAGGAGTTAACGTCACACTTTTGTTATCAGCTTGCGCAATGTTAGCCCTTGAGTATGTATACAGACGCGCGTGCGCTGAGTTGTTTCTTTCGCCAACCGTCTGTGCGAAAAACGTTTTAATCACAATATTGTGTATAATTTAATGTCACAATCATAGTATTTGAAACGGTCTTTGAAAATAGGGACGAGTTAATGTCTGCAAAAATAATGGCAGATATGGGAATATTGGTCCAGGTTCTTTCAAAGTGAAAAAAGTACAACAGTGGAGGGCAGTAAGATTACGCTACAAAACGGCGATAAAATTGCGGAATAATAAGTTCACTGATATGCTAGTTGCGGTTGTGCGGCAGTTCAAACAAGTTTAGATTACTTAATACTAGCTTTTCAGGCTTGCTAGTCTTTATGGAAGGTAGCATTGAATCGCTAACTGACACCATTGCCTCACTGACTGAGGCCTCGAACGAATGTGATCCAACGAGAGTCATCGCTTTTTACTCCGAGGAAGCAGTAATGTACGACGAAAGAGGTGGACAAGTTGTTGTCGGGAAAAGTGGTAAGTTCGAAACGAATTGTTTTTAAAGTGAATTTTTTGTAGTACTTGTAGCTTTTTATTGGTGCGCTTTGTTTGTTGCAAACTAAATGATGATAAATAAGACGGTAACAGAACTTGGTTAGAGATCAAAACTCGCTTTCGATCAAACAAAATCAACATTCGGATTGTCTATACGTATTAACAAAGTGGATGGTGGGAGACAAGCAATTTCCGAAACGAATTCTCTAAAATAAGGAATACTGCTTGAATTGCCAGAGTTTTTTTGCTGCAGATGAGTAAATTGCTTCGAAGAACCACAAGACTGATTTTTAGTTTTGATTTAATGAGTACACTGCGCTTTTCTGTATCATAGATTCTTGATTAATCGTCATAAAAGTTATAAATTTCTGCGACTGAAATACTTGATAACAAACTGAATGCAGTCACCACCATGTTTCAGTCAAAATATGACGAAAATCATATTTTATTACTTTGAATTATGTCTATCCGCAAAACTTGGTAGGTACATTGCTGAATTTCACTACTGTTTAGTGATACAACGATTGAGTTATTCAGAACAGAAAGTATCGGGAGATGATCGACCTATGGAACTCAGCGCGAGTAGAACAAATTGTACAGAATTATAGCATGCGGTAAATAAACAATATCGACCAAAATATTCCAGATATTGAACAGTACTGGGCCATAACGCTCGAGTTGGCAATCGCTCGCGGACGTCCACTAATGGAACGGAACAATTTGCAGTTCATTATGGACGGCGATTACATTTTGTGTCGCGGGACATACGTCTGGCCTCGCATGCACAATGGACGGTATGGCTTTAGCAGTGATGAGATTTGACTTTCGACTGTTTCTTGTTGTGCTTACTGGGCTGTTACCGGGATGAAAAATTTCAGACTAGAATAGAGCTAAATTTGCGGGAGTGTTGCGACTTAGAAGATAACAACGAACCCGTTTCGGGCATCTTCTAAAGTAAAAATTTGACAATTTAAATAGATTATTTTATCTTTACTTAGCTCCTACAGCATTAGCGATGCAAATTGATGATGTGGCAGATCTTTGTCTAATAATGCTTCACGATATGTTAAATAATAAGTTCCCCCTCAATTCTCCTCTGTCTCGGCTGAAATCTGCCCGCCTTTCCTAAAATTAGTAGCTACTTGTAGCAATTATTTCTACTGCTCTCCTAAGAGATTTTGTACAAAGATGTATAATCTCAGAATCTCAGCTATTGTATTCAGATACTTGCACAAGTGGCAATATCAAAGCGACGGCTGGCGCTTGGTGGCACACTATTTCGCCATTGAAACAATCCTCGCCGACTCGCCTTTGCCAATCGAAAACCTAGAAGAGGAATAGATGGTGAAAGCTGACGCTGACAACGTCATATTAGTTGATATTCGCAAGAGAAATTCGGAATGTACAGTGTATAGGCGGAACGGTAAACCTCAGTTCGGGTGGAAAACCGATCTGGTCACAATTGTGCAGTTAAGAAGCTCAGTTAATCGAATAATTTATATGATGAAACCTGTTTAAGCTGTTTGATATTTCAATAAAGAAAATATGGCACAACTTTATGATTGCTATGTAGCCGCCGTATGATGAAGGAGGTGATATTATGTGAAGCGTAGCGGAATATTATTCTTGTAAAATATGAGATATGATTTTTGTGGCCACAAAATGAACTTGCTTCTTGATGCGTGTAAAACGTTGCATGCCTCTTGCAACTCAGGTCTAGCAATTTTGCAATACTCTTTCTTTCTACGCTTCTCTGTAAGTCTTATGCTCATCATTAAGAATTTGCCGGGATGTGCTTCGACTGGGACAACCTCGGGGTATGGCTTTTGAATTGTCCAGCGCGGCGGATATTTGCAAACAAGAATGAAACTATTTTGCGAACTGGTGCAAATCAAAATTATACAATTTTAACCAATGTTTAGTCATCCTTAAACCATCGCGTCATTACTGAAACGAATTCGCAGAACTTATGTTCAGTTTTGGTTGCGACTCCATTTCGGACTGAGAAATAAAAATTGAGGACGCGAAAGTTTTGGGGACTAAAATCAGAAATTATCCATCTCCATTGAAGACATCCCAAAGTTTGTTCCAATTTAGTAAACCTTTAATTCATTTTAATCAAATTATAATTGACATTTGCTTTATATAATCCGACCAAGTTATGATTTGCTTTGTCGTCTGTCTTCTACAACTTATTTTCCCTAGGCTGCTCCGTTTATTCTCGCGAAACAAAAAAATAGAATGACAACGGAACAATTTCGATGTGTTTTGATGTGAGCTATCCAACGTATTTGCGGATCATCATCAGAGTCTGCGCGGGATTGATTTCATAACCGTTGTTGTCAATGCCTGGAAAATATGAATTGGCGCACCAGAGGCCCAAGTCGCCCCATTTCGGCGGAACATATTGCCCGTTCAGCGCGAAGCCAGTGCAACGGTTGTGCCACCACGCTCTGAAAATAGTCCCTTTACTGTAAAAAAGAACTGCTATACATAAAAATACCCAA
>NIUQ01001515.1:0-29579 GCA_002796945.1 Plectus sambesii
CATGTTATTTTTGCGACAATTCGCGACATTACGTATGTCGCGAATTGTCGTGTCGCGAATTGTCGCAAAAATATCATGTCGCGAATTGTCGTGTCGCGAGTTGTCATGTAATCACGCAAGTTACCTTCGAAAATAGGCATGTAAAGCTTCCATGCTTGATATTGTTTACGATGAAATATTCGTTAGAAGCTGTTTTGTAGCTTATCAAAAGCAGAGCACAGGGGGGGGGCGTAATTTCGAGAAAACCCGGTACTTGATTGCGTTTTTGGTGCGAGTATGTGAGACATGCGTAACGGGAGCTATTCTTGCATAGCGAAAGCTACAAAGTGTAACGATTTTGAACTGAGAGTATTAAATGTATTCATCATAAAACGACTTACAAATTGCAATCGCAAGCAGTTTCGGTCTCTACTGTACTCGAAAAGAATGCTATCCTCGCTATAGATATTCTCTATGATTGCAAACGACCAGATCTACAAGAGATCCAGTTGAAGCTCGGGTAAGTTCTAAAGTGGTCTGATCTTCCAACTTTATTTTGAAACGTTGCTATCTCATCTAACGCGGTTTATGACCGTTCAGAACAAATTCCGCTTGCAACTGTACATACAAATTTAGTGCCGCCCGTGCTAGGCTCCATTCTTATCTTTTTACTTTGACCTCCTTAACTCAAGCGTGCTTGCCTGGGCCTGCTGTCATTACGATGTAGTGTAGCATTATAGTGTCTTGTGTACATTTACAGCGTCAACCGTGCAATAAAGAATGTGAAAGTACGGCCAGGCACAGCGTACAAGATGTCTCACGTAAGTATACCGATTTCATTATTGAATAGCATTTCTCATTCTGCATCGATTCGGATCATGTTTATACCATATTATATGGCCTGTAAGGAATGTTTTGTCACGTCGTCTTTACCTATAACGGATAAGTGTGAAGGGAAAAACAGTGGTTTTATGTGAGATGTCCTATTTATCAAAAAATAAGTTCACCATGGCTATGGTGGATTTTAAATTGCCACCATTACTAAACCATGCAACTGATTTTGTTAAATTTTAACAAGAATGTAGCAGACTGGTTGAATTTTCAATAATCTCAGTTTAAAATTATCTGGTTAACGCACTCCCTGTAGCCAAACCTTTGTATGCAATCTTTACAATTTAACTGATTTGGCACCGAATGCAAAGTCATGATTCGATTTTTTTGATGAACAGCTCAGAATAATCCAACTGAGCTGAAACATACCATAAATTATCTAAAGACATTGGGGATTTGTTTGAATCTAGATTTATTGAATTCGGTCACATTGTTTTGAGGGTATGGCTTAGCAAACATAGGAACTTATTTTAAGAAGGCGTGAAAGTATGGTAGAGCGCATCGCAGACTACTTGTTTCCAAATGAGTGCTTGCGTTTGCCAAGCCATATCTTGACAATGCTGTTACCGAATTCAAGAATTGTTCTTTCAAACAAATCCCACGTCTGCAGGTTATTTCGGCTATGTTCTCGCTTGTTCGAATTAATCTGAGTCAAGTTATTCTAAAAGCAAATCGTGGCAGTTGATTAGAAGTCCATCTTTATCGATAAAAAAGGATATCTCGTATAAACCGTTGCAGTTCCCTTCCAATCTATCGGTTTGAATTGAACTCGATGCCAGAGAATATTCTCTTAAATCCTCTATAAAATGGTTTAAACATGATTGAAATCGGTGCAAAATGAAAAAAGATATTTTCAAAAATGAAATTGGTATATTTAGTAGGACACATTGCAGCGATGAACTTTTCAAACGTTGTATCATGAAGTGAACTTTGCATGCATCGCCGTTACAGTGTTTGATCATGTATCGAACGTGCCATATCAAATCAAATAAAAATGGTGTGAGTTGCTAATCACCCATCTGGGGGCTAGCCTTGTCATTGTTACATCAATTGGGTCATAGTACACGCCTGGCACGCAGAGACACACAATCGTATCAGCTGAACAAGACCATTAAAGAAGAGTAAACAGTATGAAGACAGTTACTATCTTCTGTAACACTTGATGTTTTATTACACGGGCGAGCGTGAAAATCAGCCATACAATGACAGACAGAGCATTCAATAAACAAATAGGCATACATGCAGGCAGCACATTGCTACATGACAACTTAAACCCATTAACAGCCAATCGTGGTCAATTTACTGATCTCTGTCACTTATGCGAACCATTCACAATTACATTTTCCGTTTAAAAAATACAGTAAGTTGAAAAAGGATTCAAGTTTCATGACAACATCAGTGCCATATGAGGGTAACTATAACATGAAAACTGTAATAGCAGACTGAAACTAAATTTGGTTCATTTTGACATTGTTGCCTCTATTTTATATCACAAGTCATACACATCGCATTATATTACACCGCTTTTAATCTCAATTCGTCACTCTTGCAATTCATTTCATCACATCAAAGGTTTTGTATGAACAGATTTCTCATTCTTTGCTGGCAAAGTTCAATCAGCTCACTTCCTGCAATACGCGGGAGCATTACCCCCACAATGTGGAACGAGTTTGGCTCGATTTCTGATATCGAACATCAAAAATCGTTGAAGCGTGTTTCTCTGGACAGAGCACGCAAATGATCGTGAACGTCATTGGGCCTTACAGGACGACCATCGACACTATTATGAAGAGTACCTCAAGGAAGAACGCATCGAGGCAAAGTAGCATGGTGGATTAAAGAATCCCAAGCTAACTGACAAACAGAAGTGGAATCTCAGATGCTGGATGGATGATGATTACAAGTGAGAACAAGTGCGCAGTCTGGTCGAGAGCCGCCGATTCAAGCTGCTCTTCCTGCCACCATACTCACCGTTCCTCAGTTCCGTTGCAAAAATGTTCTCAAAGTGGTAGTAGTACATAAGACGCGCAATATCAGATAACGGTCCGCATCAACATTAGCTTATCAACTGTGAAGCGAACAGAGTGACAGCGGAGGATTGCAGCGCGTTCTTCGACATATGATTCCGTCATTATGCGCTGCTTGAGTCGAGAAACAATAGTGGATTATTGAGAGATGATAGTTCTTCTACCATACTAATTTGAATAAACGTTGTAAAAACTGTGCAGTGATATGACGAAACAGAATGCAAGGTTGATGATTTGGGATGAAAGGCGGTGTATGATTACTCCATATATTTTTCAGCTATCATATTCGTCGTTAGAGCTTAAGCCTCCTATCCGCTCGTCCATCATTTTTTAAGCCTAAAACCGAGATTTAAACCATCTGCTCACCACTACGATTTCAACCAGTCAGTCAATTATTCTACATAGTAACTATTGTAAGCTTGCAACGTCGACATGAGCAAATACGCATTTAGCTAACTGAATAAGCCAGCAGTTTGGCTGGGAACTTGACTGCTGGCATAACCATCAAGTTTTCCTTCGGGCTACATGTTTATTTGTTTGCTCTGGATGCCGGCTCAACTAATTTGAGCGTTATTGTTGTTGATACAGGCGCGAGCAGACAGCTAGCCGGCTCTTAGTTGCTATTAGCTCTGCACTATCGCTGCTCTTCACATTAGTGCTTATCTTTTGCATTTCCAGAATTTTTGCCTTTCGACATCGGTTGAAAACGCTTGCTTAAAACGCTGCGCTAGCTTTCACGAAGATATCGAGTTTCTATGTAATGTCAGATAACCTAACATTGTAGAAGTTATTAATGCGTTTTAAAACTGTTCTAATTGCTTCGTTTAAGTGAGACGGTCAGTTTATTGCTGCATTCCGCCGATAATTAAACAAGATTCAAGAGGTAATACCTTCCTAGCTACCAAACCAATGTGCATTATTCTTTTCCATCGTCTTGACCTTTATCTGCTCTTCTCAATCATATGCTTTTTAATCGAATGAAAATAATTCACCATTTCACTTCCTTCATCTCTGGCAGCCGGACAATCGTTCAATAAATCCCCTATTCCTTTTTCTTCATTCAAGTGCCGACGTACACAAAACGCTCGTGACAATCGTCAGCCAAAAAAAAACGCGGTTGGTTCTATGTTTTAAAATGTATTTGTTGATCGTGATGCTATTGTCTTTTTATTTTGAATAGGAGATCCTCTTCCAAAGAATGTCACACCAATAAGATTCAGTTATTTATCATTGCTCTTTGGTACCACCGAATTTCTGTGACGAGTTTCAAGAAACTATTGAGTATTATACGATTTTGTGTGCTCGTCAACATAGGATGTTAAATACTATTATAACTCTTTAAAAATGAAAAGGAATAGTCTTATTCGTAGTTGTAGTAGTTTTCAATTATTACATAGTTTTGGAAGTCTATGTCGTAAGCTTTTTGAAATTTTTAACAAACTGAAGCCACTATCAGCGCTAACTTTTGAGTTGCAAGCACGAAATTCACTCATTGCATAATTAATCGATATGAGCATTTTTCAGTGAGATTTATACTGAAAATCAAATACAAAACCTAGGCAATGAAGTCGATCCCTCTGAGCACGCAAGCAACTTTAAATCTTTTCGCACTTTCCTCTGTCTTCCTCAATCTGTATAGTTTATCTCAAAAGTATCATTCCTAATAAATAACATTCAGTAACCACCGGTCGAACCATATCGCAAGGAAACCGCTCCCTTTGCTTCCGTTTGCTCTACAGCTTTTTGCGGTGTCCTTTTGCAACTCTCCGAGGGTACTTGCGCGCGCGTCTAAGGGATGTTTGGCCCGCACAACATTGAGCTTACAAAAGGGTATCTCTATTGACCTTGCCTGTCTGGGTGTAAACGACACCTATGTACGCTTCTCGTTCTTGCCCCCCTGTTTTACAAAAAGGCGCATTTGCACTTTACTCTCTCTTTGACTTTAAAGTGTGCTTAGAGAGATCGCATTAAACGGCTGAGTTAGCGGGTACATTGATAGAGTGTTATGACGAAAACTGCTGAAGCGGACTACCGGGCTCTCATCGTGAAATACAAAAGTCTCTGTCAAATATATAAAGTACATGGATTGGATGCGTACCTGCATAATCTCGGGTTGTGTACTTTGATAGACCTTTGCCACAACTCGTTTCTAAGAGCCAAGGTGAACTGTACGAGATGGTGTTGCAAATCGTTTTTGGAAGCATATTTAAATAGGTCAAAAGTGTTGACCATCTTGTCGAAAGTTGCATGCATAAATTAATTAGACGACCTTTATGCTGACTCAGCACCTATTTCCTGTTACTGTACCCTTTATTAAATGAATAAGGTTTAACAGCCTGAAATGCAAAAGTAGGCATGAATTGGTGTTCACTTCCCTTCCAAGTGGGTCCTGTATAGAAAACAGCCACAAGTTGATAATTGAGAAAATGAATCTCACTTTTGCATCAACATTCCAAGTGGCGAATTTTTTGCGTAGGATACTTGATGTTGATTCAGAAATCAAACATCATGCCTCAATTTCAATATTAATATTCTTATGGAACATGAGCTTGATTGCCGCAGTTATCAATCTGCCCTTTCACTTGCTCAGGTGCTAGCCGTATAGCCGAATATTGAGATCGTAAAGGAGATTCGAGAATAAGAGAGCAAAAACAGGAGATCGAAGAATTTTTGGTATTTTTTGGGCCTTCAAAAACTTCAAGCGATAAAAACAAAGATTATATTCCATGTTTTTTACTCATACTTTACTAAAATTTCTTTCGCTAACCACTTTACTTAATCATACGTTACTTGAGAATAGTTTACTTAGGCACACTCTACTTGAAAGTCTCAAGTCTGCTGTTGAGTGCTCTCACAGATGCTTTGAATGGTTTGAAGTAGTGTCTTTAGAACTCGAAAACAAGCTCATCTGTACATTTAGTACTTGTCTTGAAAACTGATGTAAATCGTACATTAATCCATCTGTATTTGCAAAGGTAGCGTGTGTAGCCAAATAATTAGAATTTTCACGATATTAACTACAAATTCATTATTTGATATTATTTGCTGGCCATATTTCCAATACGGCAGACGATAACTCGAATCATGTCCTGCATTCATGCATTTGGATGTCGGATAGATACGGTTGCTTATGAGATTTTTGCGTACAGATTGATTGCCACCTCCTGAATTACTTTTTCTGAGAAAAGATATGGTTTCCAATAAAATCCCATTATGATTATGATTGATATGTCGATTATGACGCGATGCGCGGTCTGTGTTAATATTTTAGCGCGGTGACATGAACACTATGCGTGGCGGCATAAATGGAAGTGGAAGAGACAAAAAATTATCCGTAGTGTCATGTTAATAATATCTCGAACGTTAATCGATCTATTCTTCAATAGTCTAAGAATATAACCTACCAACTGCGCGCTACTCATTCGCTTATAAACTAGGTACTTTCTTAAACGCTGCACAAGATCGAACCATGAGGGACGCGGAACTTGAGACAAACCCTGAGAATATTCCTACCAAAGGTGGAAATCAATGTCATAAGACTAACAAGTGGTTTCCGTAAATTTTCCTGCACCGCAACTGCGATGCTTTTGGCGTCGTAGCCCAAAAAGTTTCCACCGCCCCTGTCAGCTCAGGGTTCGACGCACTGACATGTTTTTTGACTGGTCCTCGACAAGATGAGGAAGAGCTCCGGGGCAGGTGCGTAAACTAGTCTCGGCTTGTATACAGATAGTAGATAATTGGTTACAGACAAAATTTGCTTGTCGTGCAAACAACCAACCTTTTTTCTGAGGTAAACTTTGTGGGAGAAGAATTTTTCTTTAGAAAAAACGTTATTATCCCTACTAAACTTCAGATATCGAGTGTTATAACATTCATGTCTTGTTAATCATTAATTAAATTACAATTTTTATCAAGGAAATATTTCCAATATAAGCTCTTAAATTACAATTTGTGTTAAATGGATGGTAAACAATTTGAGCCTACAAAGGAAGATTGTAAAAGCATTAAAAACATGCTCGAAACAATCGCCACTGTTTGAAGCTGAGGCAGGAAGCGCGTCTCTGAAAAAAGTTGACTCACACATGAAATGTCAGTGCTCCGACGTGACGCGTCCCCTAATTGCTTTCAGTTTCGCGCGTGATGAGTTATAATTGATTGTACGCGCGGCAACTGCTAGTGTCAATGTATCAATCGTGACAGACGACCATCCAGTAGCTGTGCGGAACGAGGAGAGCGAAAGATTTTGAGAGCGAGTGGATGGATGGTGGATAATTGGCTGTTGCTAGAGGCGATCGTGCAAACACTGGCACTGGACAAACAGCCGCTGGACAATCGCCGTCGTAGAGGTCGCGCCGACTCGCCTAAAGACTCCTCGTCCCCACCCCTCCGACCGCGCTCTTCACAGTCAACGCCGACACCCGCCCAGCCGGTCAGACGGTCGAGAGCCGCTTTAGCTGGCTTGCTACTCGCGCCCCTACGTCCGACGGCCTTTTGTCCTTCCGACCGGAGCCCACCTCCGAGTCATCGCCCCACGCCACACGCTGAAAAACGACAATGTTTAGCCGGATGAAGAAAATTTTGTCCCTCCCTGCCGCCAGCACGATCTTGCTTATTCTTTTGGGTACGCTTTTGATCAATTTATGAGAGCAGTAAGCACTCTCGTAGGTACTATTGTGGCGAAAGGCTTGAAACGTGAAATTTGAGTCATCGGAGAAGTATTTTACAATTTTAAAAGGCCTACATTGTAGGTCTTGGTCATTTTAGAAAGAGCTTGTTGAGCCAACAATTGATATCAGTTCAACAAGGACACCTTCTAATTGAAGGACTCTTTCCCTACTGATTTGTGTTGAAAAACGTTCTTTTTGAATTGAAAAGTGTTTTTAACTGAAATACAAAGAAGATTTCTGAAAAGTGTGTTTTAAGTGGATTACTACTCTTGAGTAGTGAATTCGAGAGTAACTACTCACTGAATAAATTTTATTATCATTCTTTAAATTGGACGTTATTAATTTCAGCACTTCACATCAACATAGAGCTTAAATTATTCAAGTTGAAATAATTGAAAAGATGGCAACGATGAATTGCAGCAAATACTAATAATGTAAAATAAATAGGCTGACTTTTTAACGAATAGTATACAACGGAAATGAATGTAGGATTTTTGAGCTAACAGGACGCATTTACTGAGGTCGACCAACTGTCCATTCGCAATTGTTTTGTTTTAATTAAAATTGCAGTCAAAATGACTGTATGTCTCTTATTTATTAGTTAAAAATACTTCTGCCAGTTTCTATCTCTTCTTCTTATAGACAAATGTAATGATTAAATCAAGGTTTAACTTATATTTCTTTAAAGTTTAGTTAAACTCTTCTTCAATCGATGAAATCATAAATTTTGTACTCTTATGTGAAATATGTTTTATTGCTGAGCATCAAAGTTAGTGTGGTGCTAAATTCCAATTGATCTCACCGCAAACTCGTGCATTGTTGAAGAGTTTTGTACACTTAAAAATCTGCGAGAATAACTTTAGCGTGACTGGGTGGTGTGTAGCGGTGGCTCGATAAAACTTACAGGCGTTGAAGAGTTTTGCACACAAATGATCCTGGGCTGAATAAGTTTTTTCGTTGCCCAAACAAACTAAATAAGATATATAAGATATATTGTATCTGTTTCATCCACTTCTTAATGTAATTAATAATAGTGGAAGTTAGCCAGAATACCCCGTGTAAATGTGCTCCAATCCATTCTAATTTACTTTTCCATCGGATTTTTGGCTACTTCTAATGCGAAGTGTGCACTTTACCGAAAAATTTCTCATCATAATACGAACTATTTATTCAGTACTCTCCGATTTTATTTTACCTACTTCAAGGAAAAAGGCTAACATTGATAAAATTTCATTGTCAAGCCGAAAAAATGGTTACACGCACACGATATGAACTTTCACTGAATAATAGTATGCCTCGTATTTGTTGTCCAATTGACAATGTAATTTACACTTGCATATACCATTTTCATTTTGATATGAACATATTTTAAATCAGCTGGGACATTATTTACAAAAATTCTTCGTCAACAATATCTTCTTTCATTTAGATAAATATCCCAAGTGATTTTGAAAAGCATCCTTGTTAAAGTGCCAATGGTATGCGCTAAGCAATCAAACATAATAAAAATTTTATTTCAGCAGTATTTACTGACGTCAGTCGAGCAGCCCAGGGCTGTCCAGAACGAGATTTTCTCAGCTGCGTTTTACGACTTCGTGCTCAGAGAGTGCCATTTGACAAAAATATTCTCAATGTTGTCTTCAACGTCAGTTCAGAAGCGAAAATGCTGCACACTTGCAGGTATTTCATTGTTTTCCTTCTCAAACAGTGGAGTGGGATCAGGAGTTGAGCAATATGAGCGCGAAAACGAACTGCATTCGGTGCTCGGAGATATTGCAACATGGGCCTAGAGCGTTGGAGTTCCACGAGTATAGTATTGCTAGGGCTATAAGACTTTAAAGCGTGCTGAGAAATTTAACATTGTGCTATATCAAATAGGAAGATGTGTTTTAATAACTAATGTTAGGGATAAAGATTTTTTACTTCCATTTTAATGCCTTAGCAGCTGAGCAACCGGTTAAAGCGAGAATATTACATCATAGAGGAGAGCACGGTTTCCCAGTAATGACATGTTTTTCATATCATAATAATATGATCCTCAGCTAAGCTTAAGGTCTCACTCGCCGAGAGTAAGTGAAAACAATCAGCATTGTCCTTTTACGCCGCGTGGTTGTGTATTGTCCAGGTGGACTATTTTTCATTCCATGTCGCAGTGCCACTTCCATGTTTGCTCTTCTTTGCTTCCCATTGCTTCATGTGGTAACTTACTTTGTGACAAGTTTGCGGGAGATTAGGGAAGTGGCGATGTGTCGATGCGTCTTGGGGCGAGACGACAGACGTTTCGTTGACAAAGAGGGATGTCTCTGTCGTAAGTTAAAGCAATGCGCGCGCTGCGTGGAGCACGGTACCATTGTCGACTTTGTTGTATGAGGAACGGAAAGCGCAAACAAGTCGTTCAAGTCGCCCAGTCGTTGTCCGCTTGCCGTCGCGCTGCTTGCGGTAATCGGCACGGTTCCGCTCTTGCGCCGAGGCTAATGTGGGCGGGGTGGGCGGTATGGACACGGACCAATGCCAAATAGGTAACTAATTTTTGCCGTCAACAGTGAGTTAAAGGGTCTGTCTCATTTATATTTCCGGTCGCTTGCGTCAATCCTCTAAGTACGGCTATTTCCAATGTCCAAGTGTGATTTTACAATATTAGCCATTTCCACTTTGAGAAGGACATTTTTCAACATAAACCAATAAGGAAAATGTTCTTCTTCAAGTGAAATGATTTGCATGATAAAGGATCAAATGCATGTTGGCAAATTTGACGAAAAACTAAGCAAAGCATTATTTCATTGCAAGGAGGCTGGTGCAAGTAAGAAACAACAAACAGATTGACTGATTCACACAAACAAATCATTTCTAGTTCAATCAAATAATCCAACTTATAAGTCGGCAATCCATTTGAAAAATGAGTTAAGATTTTTTGCATGACGGAAAATTTAATGACAGTTCTTCGCTTAGGATCGCACTTCGCTGAACTAAGTTTTCAAACAATCCTTATCTAAAAATTTTCGGTGACTAACCTGGTGGAGTGCCATGTCACATCATTGACTTGCGCCCATAGTCAATATATCAATCAGAAGTAAATCTTCGAAAAAAATCCATTTTAAACGAAAAGTGCACTACAATATTCGTCAACTTGAGAAAAAAAACCAAAAAGTCATTTTTCAGGGCGTACAGTGATGTCATGCCGTGTTTCCGTGATCGCATCGTAGTGTGCGGCGACGACAAACAGCGGAGGATGTTGGATGAAGTAGGAAAGATGCTGATGTTCCTCTGCTCGCCGTTCTCGGTGGATCGTCAGCGGCAGCTGATGGAGTACAGCGCGTGCATCGGGAACATACTCACGATGCCTGCAACTACGGGTTGTAACCACAGCGACCATGCACTTGGAAAGAAGTTGGCGCAGTGTCGGTGAGGATGAATTCTTGATATGTTATTCGTTAGGATTAGGCGATTGATTTGTTCTCGCAAAGAAAGCCGCCACTCTGACCCGTGGGATTGCAGAAAGTTATTTAAAGTGAATAGTTACTAAAATTTACAATTATCCCAATAAAGCAATCTTTGTCAAAAACTGAGTCGAATGAGGTGTGAACATGAATGGGCAGAATGATCCGCCAATTTCAGAGAGGCATGCGGTCCGAAACAAGACTTCATATGTCTGATGCGTACGTGGGTGTCGGAGCAGAGCGTCTGCACGGCGATTGATATAGAGAAAAAATGTGGTGCAGATGCAGCACATTTCTACAATGACCTACAGAGAACCGTTTTCGAGCCGCGCTTCCCGCTCATCTGCGACATTTCGCCGTCCACGTAAGGTTACTTTCAGACTGAAGACTGCGTAATCCAGAGCAAAAAGATTAGTAGTAAATTGTATAGCAGCTGCTATGGAAGCCAAAATGATGTTTCTGCAGATGAAATTTGAAGTAAATACTAGATGTGCGCAAATTTTGAAGCTAATCACTTCTGCGAGAAGTTATAATATGAAAGTTCTCAATAAGCTTAAATACGTTTAGTGAAAACTCCACCTCAGTAAACGAAATATCCACATTGGTCCCACCGCTCGTCTACACAGTCACCGCCATGCCGGTCGACCCTGCCGTCGAAACCAATACTCTCAACATCTCGCAACTCGTCGAAACTAGCGCAAACAATTTCTGGAGCTTGAAGAACATTGGTATTGCACAATTAAAATTATTTGCTTTAACCAAGTTTGCGTTATGCAAAATGGCGTCGTACATGCATATTTTAACCAATCTCTGATCAATGTAAAAGCTAGGATCAAAAATACTTTTGATCTCTTAGAACGAGCAATTTGATGACAAAAGTCGGAGCATAGTCCAAGTCATAAAATGTATCCAAAGTTTAAAGAACGCAACATGAAAGCAAAGAATATAGCATAATATTTTTGATACTACTCGAAATAAGATCATTTTAACGATTCTGCGAAATTCTCTCTCAGAATCCAAAATAATTCCCATTGTAATTAATTTAAGAGAAAATGAGCTTCTGTTAAAGATAAAAGTATCGGAACAATAAATACAATGACTATCTAGCACATTAGATGTTTATTAGTAATACAACTTGCGCGAGCGCATTAAACGTCAGTTCACTGCATGCTCTATCGCGACTTTTATACTGTGAACTCATTTCGCTCTCTTGGAACAAATCGCACTATTGCACGATGATCACGGGCATGGGCCTGAAAGTGGGACAAATAGCATATCATAATAAATGTCTTATGTTAAACTTGTAATTCCATCCTGGAGGCCCTAAGCACTGCATAAAGTGGAACTTTCGTAAAAAGGTTTCTCGTAAACTATTAGTATGAAAACTTCGAGATTAACGAAAACTATTAGATACAGAGCTGATTAAAGCCAATTTCGATCCTTTCTAAGCAATAAAAAACTGTTTGAACGTTTCATTTTACAGTTATTTTGTGGACATTTACCCTAGTTAAACTTGAATATTAGATTTGTTACAGAAAAGGCTCTCTGAAAACTTGCAATCGTTTCAATTAGAAAATTTAAAAATCATCCTGTCTCTCTTACTGCCACCCTCATGCCCGTGTATGTTATAAATTCTTCAACAATTATATGCAATTCACTTTACTAATTCAAAATTTCTCCTCTAGGACTCGTCACGGCCACTCCACCAACCGTTTCCACCGACTCATCTACAACCCTAACAACTACTATAGCATCCGTGCACGAAAACTTCTACAATCGCTTCAATCTGATGTCGAGCACACTGCCACCAATTGCCTCAATGACCGCCGAGACGTTTTGGCCACAACAACGTGAAACGTTGGGACCAGTTATGTTCCCGACCAGATTTGATCCGTGGACAAGAAGGTAAAGAGTAATTTATTACTGATAATTATTTTTGCTAGCGGAACTGCATTTTGAGCGCGAGCCAATCGAAGCGGTTGAGCTTAGCACAATATGTAAAGTAAATTGAATTTCAAAATACTGTTTTTTATTTCGACCTTACATTAACAAGTATTTTTCAAACTGAAAATAGAAAAGTTGACATTTTATAATATTTTAACACAGTTTGATACATTTTGAATGCATTACTCTGACATGAAGTGTTAATGGGACCTTCCATTCTTCTTTTGTCTTTCGATAACCTTACGGTGGAGTAACTTTTCGAGCATAGCTACCAAAAATGAGAGAAAACACAGCGACTTTGGCAATTTACAAGAGCTGTCAGGTTAATACTCACTCGTGAATTTGATGTTGAAAATAAGTTGCCTTACTGTAACCCATAAAAAATGTGTATATAAGTTTCAGGTACCCAACGACAACGACGACAACTGAGACGCCAAATGCACTCTTCCCACTACCGGGACCGTTTCCATCGGCTGGCTTATCTTACTTAGGCGGTCCTCAGCATTACACCCCAAAAACACCACCGTCGGGTCCAATCGGTGTGCGAGAATCATTTTTCACTAGCTCTACTGGTTAGTCATATTTTCTCTATCAGGGCCAGAGAAGGCATACTCATCCAATCAGTGTCTTCAGGCGAAAATATATCATATTTGCGCATTGAAATTTGCTTAGCACGAATAAACCGTGCCATTCGCAGCTTCAAATTCTCTCAAATGCTCAATTCTCAAAGAATCTTTTCACCACTGAGCAGCAAAAATGAATCTGAAATTTGATCCTGACGTTTCTTTCTGAACGGCCGTCTCCATGCCTGTTCCTGGAAACCTTTTAAACATAAACTCTTCCATCTCAAAATTTCAAGTCTAGAAGTTTTTAGAAAGCGTCCACCACCTGCATAATTAAATCGTTCTGAGGCCTGCACAGTCTTCTGCTCATCTTTCACTCTATCCTTTCACGTAGCTTTTAGCTCAGAATGCGTTAAACCGTGATCAATCTTAGAAACCACGACGCCAGCCATACCAACCGGCCCTTGGACCTGGCCCACAAAATCCACCCGCAACCCATGGAATTGGCCGTCAACAACCACTACCACACCGTGGACATGGCCTGCACCCTCCATAACGACACCAGCAACAACGTCATCGATCTCAACTACGACCCCTTCAGCAATAGCTCTTACTGTTTATCCACCGACTGCAGCAAATTCATTCCATGCTTACTCCACGTTTCAACCATATACTCGTAGACCACACGTGCCTTCCACAACATGGCGACCGTGGTACCTTGGAGGACTCGAACAGACCAATAACAAGCAGAGTAGTCCCTTCAAGCCGGAATATCCGTTCCAAAACCCTCGCGTCATGGCCTGAATTAAGGTGCAATATTTTATATCGTATTTGACTGTGCTGGCTCATTATTTCGGTGCGGGGCTTCAAAATGTGTCACTGGCAACTTTTCGTTGGCACGCTGCGCAGTAAAACTTGGCTGCGACGAAAGTTCATAATCATTGTATTGTTTCTTATGTTGATAAAAGTCGACAGGTGTTCATTAAAACTCGCTCTAATGCATCAATTTACTTCATAACGCCGATTTTGATGAAAGAAATTCAGACTGTGTTCGTTTTGATAATTGTGGTGTTTGATCAGTGAATCTGAATGCAACCAATGACATTCACAAGCGGTCGTCACCTAGCTGAGGCATTAAAATAATCTTTTTCTCTACGTGTATGACGCACGTTGAGACTTTACCTTATTCACCGAGAATGCGCACACGCGTCACACAAACTGTAAATACGAAATCGTTTTGGATTTTTTCCTTCGTATGTGACGGCCGCTTCAGTCAATATCGTATTCTTATCGCGTCCTAATGACTTGTCTGATTGCGTTAGCTATGTGATGATTGCTAAAGTTTCTTTTCAAGCTTCACCTTGAAAACTGCCATTTGCGTTTCACTTATAATTTCATGTTGAGTGCTTCATTGTCAGTGACATTAATTTTTTTAATTCTTGTTGTTTGCCATCGATGCAAGGCACACATAATGCTAACATAAGCATTTATAAATGGCCACAATACAATCTCTTAATCAGTACCCCAACCATTAAGCACGTCCGATATACTTGAAATTTTGGGAACAGAAACTGCTCTCAAACAAATGTTGATGGTCATTTGAAATAGAAAGTTGAATTTTTCCGCAGAACCGATCAGTACACTGATTTTTCACAGCTAGTATTAATATTGTCAAAGCAGCTATAAGCCTACATATGAAGCGGTACATAGACAGTACGCCCCATCCTGCCGGATTGCGTTATAACACGCTACACGCATATCATACCGTAGTAAATCAGCGCATGTGCGTGTAGCGTGTCCGGACATATACTGACTGGCGTATCGTTCTCGTACGGTTTTATACATCCATTTTTCGACTGAGCGTCGCATATTTTCGCAGCCAAATATGTGTTTTACAATGTTTCAATCGAAAACTCTGCTAATTTTTGGAACGCGTTAACAAAGAGACGTTTATTTTTCATTTGAATGAAACACGTTTTCATGACTAAAAGTAAGCAACTTGAGAAAACTCACAGCATGATTCTTTCTTGCACTCGACCTATGCGACGTGCACAGAACGCGCAGAGGAAAGCGAATTAATGCAGGTCTCAAAACGAAATCTCTCTGCGCCCTGTTGCAGCCATTATTAGTCATCATACTGTATTTCTCATCCGGTGTGCACGCGCACAGCGTCGTGAACCGTAACGGTTCGATTCAGAGTATGGTGTAATGAGATATTAAAAACTGCGAAAGGAATAGAACTCGATATAAGCCTTGATGTTAACAAGGTGATTGTTGCTAATGAAATTCAATCCGGCATATATCTCGGACTATCAAACTTGTCACCGTCGACTGAATTGAGACTGTGTAGTGAGCGTATCCGAAGATAGCGAAAGTTGTTCTGCTCCGCAATATATTCATGAACATCTCCAGTATGTGAAGTTGTGGTCAATTGCTGCTGATGTCTTCTTTCTTTCATTCTTCGCATAACTATTTGACAAGTCTTCCACAACTTTGACGAGTGGATGTATTTGAGCTCAGACGGCTCTGGCTAATGCTTCATTGTCAGCGAGATTTGAGTGACGAAGAAGCGCTTGTCGAGAGCATCTTACTCAACGGTGTTCGAGAATATTTCGAAAAACTGAAATTCTACTTGGGAATCTGTTCACATCGACGGCTGTAAACGATCTAAGAGGTTACTCAAGTTCCTCATCTCAAGTAATAGACGATCTAAAGAAAGAGATCGGGAGAAGAGATTTTTATTCATTAGTCTATGATTTAAACTCTTGAGAAGGGAAAAAAAAGAAAAGACATTGCATAATGGAATTGCTCCCCTTGCTCACAATGTTGAGAACGTTTGCGCTGATATTGGTAGTGGTGTCGACTTTCACACTCTCCAACGCGCAGGAACAGAGTTCCTTCACCGAAAAAGTTGATCTCAAGACGCGTTTGCTGGGAATGTCTCTACTGGGCGGCCGACTCGGTGTAGTTACGTCCAATGAAATCCGCTTCCTGCAAGTGACTGAAAATGGATTGAAGGTAGAATATTTTTGTTTGGATACAGTGGTTTTGATATAATTTAATTAGGTTAGACATGGGTTTTACTTTCAAAAGCCCAACTCATTCGATCTTCCACATGTTTCCTAATAGTGAACGTCTTTAGATAAGGTATTTTGTGAAAACTGCTATGTAGCGCGGGATCGCAAGAACTGAAAATTCAACTGCACTATATTTTACGTCTTTTTTTCTCGTGAATTTGAATATTTTTTTATTATAATAACTAAGTGAGAAACTGTTTATTGGGACCACTGACGACGACCCGCGCATCTAAACTGTTCCTTCGTTTTCGCATACATTCATTTTACTTCAAAGGCTGTTGGAAAGACTTTTAAAAGATTGCGCACAATTTTTGTTCGCCGCATGCTTGATATTATTTTATGCGCACACAAAGTGATATTGACATGCTTCAAATTTTCGAGACTCAAAATACTGCGCCATCTTTTGGCGACCGTTGCATAATTTGTGCAGTCTATTATATTAAAACCATGCTATAAGTAACGTTAAAAATAAAACTTGAGTATAAATGACAGAAATCAAAAATTTCACTTTAGCTATAACATACTGTTTGTGCGAGCAGATCGTAAATAACGAAGCATTGATGAATGAGCTTTATCATCATTCAACACTTTGAGATCAAAAGTTACCATTAAATCTTTTCAGGAGATTCAAAGTCCAGTGGGTCTCAAGACTGGAATCGTTCTCAGGCCGCCGAGCGAGTTTAAGCTGCTCGAGGACAGTCTCGCATTAATCTGCGACGAGTATAATTGTCGCATTGGCGACTTTTCTGCGGAGCCGTCCTGGGACGAGTACGTTTTCCCCATCGAACTGCCCTCCGCTGCGGCTGTTTCTGCCATCTTCACTAAAGCCAGCGTGCTGAACGCTCGAGTAGTTGGCAGCGCAAAGTCGACGATTTTGAGATATGGAGAGGATATGAAAATCGTTGCACGAGTAAGTAGATAATTCTTGATATTTAACGTATGCAAAAATATTATTCGTTTATTTGCTTTCTCTAATTTCTTACAATATGAAGGCGATATGAGACGCCAGCAATTTTGCGTACGATATACCTTAAGCCGCGTGCATAATGCTGGTAAACTTGAGTCTTCTAGGTTTGTATGTCACTTACTGTTAATAAGGCGCAGTGCGAAAAAAAATTATAATTAAAGTTAATCGAAATAATAATGAAAAGGAAATAATTCTATTATTCCGACCGTTTGTTTGCATATTTAAAAATTGCATTACGTTATATATGTAATTGCTTAATTGTAGGCGGATGACATGGGCGCGACAACGAATTTGACGACGGTGCTGGCGTTCGAACGCGACGGCTACTCATACTTTCTGGGTAGCGCGAAACGCGCCTATGAGCCAGACACTCTCGCCGAGCTCGCAGACCGTGAGTGGCTGTTATTTTGTGTCGTGAATCTTGACATACTATTACCAAGAATGCGCTATTAATTCGTCCTCTATCGAATTGCGAAAATTTAGAAGATTTTAAAATATGCTTTATACCTGAAGGGCTGTGCAGCGTTAAAAATGACCGAAATTCGTAGGTAACCGTGAAGTGTTTACGATATGTCGTAGATAATTATCAGTTCTTGATAATGACATGGGAAATTTATGCTCATTTTTAGCTAGAGCCCAAGCCACATCATTGTAAATTATTTTGTCGCAAATTATCGAATGCATTAAAAAAACGTGCAGCGAAATGATTTCTACTTCTACGCTTTGCTTCAGTATGCGATGTGGACAGCTTTTCATGTGAGCATAGTCGAGACACCTCAAAAATGCTCTTTTTGATATATTGATTTGATAGCAGTAATGTTTTTGACAGCGCGGAGGAACAATTATATTTTCAGACGATACCGCTCGCAAGTTTGCCATGCGCTTAACGCGCGTCTGTAACGTCGATGGGACGAAAAAGTTGCAGTCGCGAATCGATTTGGCGCTCGCTTGTGGTGAAGACAAGGAAAATTTGGAAGAGTTCACCGTCTCTACTGCCACTTATGTAATAACATTATTCTTATTTGAACACCAATAATGGGAATAGGCCTTTGGACCCGGATTGAACCAAGACCCGAACTAGGACAAAATTCTTAGGAATATTATAAATATGAAGTGTTAAAATTCGATTGCATTGACGTCAGTTTTTATGAAATTATTCTCTGGCCCTCAAATATGTCGTACTGCGGATCGAAATTGAATGCTTAAGTTTTGCTTGTTGGATCAAATCTGATGACGCACAATATTAAATTATCAAATTTACCATATTTATTTTAGCAGGCAATTTTTAAATTTGTTTTAACATGTCAATGTCTACAAAAGCGTCGCATCGCAGCTTATTCGACTGTTTCGTGTCCATTAAAATTTACCATTGAATATTTTCTCATTTAAGGACGTAGTAAACGACCGTCTTGTGTTGTTGGCTCAGAAAGGCGATACAAACGGCGTATCGAAAGAAGAAAAGATTTGCTCCTTCCGACTTCCGTCCCTGGAGCAAGCCTTCGAAAACACCTGGAACATCTGCCAGAACACACCGCCCATGTTGTCGAGCAAGTGTAAATACCGGCGAAAAGGCATCGGAAATGAATCGAGTGGACCTAATTGTTTCATTCACGCGCATCACGGCGGAAGCAGTCCCTACGACACGCCGTGTTCAACCTATAACAATCTTTCTGTGAGTTGTCGTTTTTTGAGGCGCAGTTGAAGGCGCCCAAGGGCTTATTTTCTTTCAAAATTGCTCTAATTACAAATTTCGCGATTATAAATCTGCGTCACAACTGGCAAGCTGTTAACTAGCGCGTGAGAAGTTGAGCGAAAGTTCAACAACGTGATTCCCACGTCATCCCGCCGGGGTCCTGCGGGTGCGGCAATTTGAATCCTACTTTCAAGCACGCGCATCAAACGATCAGTCGCAACAGCAAAACTGGGATGTGCTTCATATTGGCGCTCTTCTTGAAAAATGTAGAAGGGGGTTCTTAATGCTCTGCTGCATAGTGAGCCTAACGGACGGTGTCAGGCATGCGACGGCCGACCGCATAATCTACTGTAACATCTAAAGCGGGCCCCTCTCTCCCAATGTTGAGGGAGAACCCCAAAAAGCGAACCTATCGATTGTGGGACAAACGCTAAGGAAAAGTGACCCTAATGGAGAGTGATAAAAGATTAACTGATTGCGTTAAAGCCGTCGGAGAAGCTGGGCAACTGCGACCTGGTCAAGTCGAAGACGACGTCGTACCAGTACGCGTGGCTGGAGCAGTTTCAACCGTTCGTCGGCGAAGTTCTCGCTCGGCTGCCGAGCGTCGGCCGCCGAATGGCCGTCTCACTCGCTCTCGCCGGTCCCAGCGCCGCCTTCGCGTTGTACAACGACGGTTCGCTTATAAGGGTGAGTGTCACTTTCGTTTTACAATTGACTCTTTATAGGAATGAATTATTTTTCAACGTTTCTTTGATTGCGTTTTAGAAAGCGCTGAAAACATTATTGCATAGCTTAATCGCGCGAATATTTTTGTGGGACCAACGACATACAGTAGCGCCTAGGTTGAGCGCGTAAATATTGATACAGGGATATGCATATTTAAGTCGATCTTGCTGAAAAATAGCGGCATTTAGCTTGAGGAGGACTGGTTAGAGGATAAATGAGCTATCATACACTAAGTCAAGGGCACGCGCGCTTTTTCCTGACGAGTGGTGCAGTAGAATTTGTTTACCGGTCATTTTGGCCGGTACCTGAAGTACCGATGTAAATGAATTTCATTGTATAAGGAGAAAATATTAAAGAGGAGGCGGGTGAATAATTGAGGAGCGCTTATAGGCGGGTAGCTGCAAATCTCTCTCGCTCGTTGCTTGCGACTGCTCATAGCAGTTGTTTTCATTCATCGTGCTGTGTCTATCTGATTCAGGGTATTGATTGGCCAAGTTTTACTATCCATCGCAGCTCATATTTTCGCCATAGGGGTACGCCTTTTAAACTGCTTAGTTACTCTTCTGACACACTTTGGATTTCGTTGTAGTGGTCGGTAATCATTAGTGGTACTCGATAATCCGTGTAGCTATTCGTCGGGCGGTCGCTATTGATTTGCAGTGAGAGATAATTTAGCGATAATCCTATGCTAGCAACGAAAAAACAGAAAATGCCGTCAGTAATAGCCAAAGTTTATCAAAACATGAAGCCCGCTAAATCGATCGCTCTTGCAAAACCCGACTTAGTGATTACACGCCAGATCACGCAAAAATGCTGCGAGCAGGGCTTGCGTAAATGTCATCCGCCCTTGCACTCAAACGCGGCGCCTATTTCCGTGATGTTTTCCCAGACATGAAAGAGTTGTACAACTGCGCACTTGACCAATCAATATGACAATATGGGAGTAAGAGGGCGAAGACGACGGCGTAATAATATACCGGGGCGTATGAGGCGTGGCCAGCAAAGAGACGGCGCCTGACGCCTTCAGTCTGACGCCGATGAGTCAGACTGTCACGCACTCCCACCCTTCCCGCTAAGCGGCAAACGTTACGGCGGGTCGGCGCGATTGCTGTTCGCCTAAGAAGTTTGCTCGCTGTTTTCGCATAAGTGGCTCAGAGAGGGGGAAGTACTTTTGATCCTTACGTCGAGTGTTGACAGATTAGTTTACTGCAGTCGACATTCTGTTAATTCTTATAGGAATACGCTATGATTTTGGATTTATTCACGCATAAATAATACATAAGATGTGGAAATGATTTTGGATTGCTTTAGACGATGAGCTTGCTTGAAAATTCTCGAAATATAGGGCACTTTTCTTACGATTATCAAAAACGCATTCATCCCTTTCACATCAGAGAATTTTGTAGCGATTGAGATAATTTGACGCGTGACACCGTTTTTCGTTGATTTAAATCACTCTAAACATCAAATCCATCGACGCATTCCCTCTAAATCGTATTGGTTCGTGGCCTCGTTCCGAATAAGCAATAATCATTCGCATAAAGCCTGCCCAATTTTTAGCAGATCACACATAGTCCAATTTCGTCTTACTTCAAGATTTTAGAAACTCAAAGTTCTTGCTACCGAAATGAAACATTTTGCGAAGAGAAACTCTCTACAAAGCTGTCTTTTCTTCCCATATATCTCTTGATTTACGAACATGAAGTTTGTCTGGGAAAACTCTAGACAGTCTCCCCAAGATGCTTTAACCGTTAATCACCGCCACGCTGAGAGCTAGCGGCTATGAATGCAAGAAACAATCGAATCAGAGAGTAATGATAATTGACAGATATCGCGCACGATGCGATGACGCATAGGTACAAGAGCATCGTTCCGTGGCCTCGGGGAGATTGCGGACTGTCGCTCTCCCCTTCCGCCATAACTCTTGTCGGTCCAGACATTCATTCGTCTCATTGTCAGTCCAAAAAACTTTTCCCGTGACGTGCAAAAACGTTTCTAACCGCCTCTAACGATTTGTCAGAGATTGCAGAACCTGCGTTAAAGGCGTTAAATGCATTGGGTGCATATGTATTTTTTGATGGAGCGTAAAAGCAGTGACGTAATTCATCGTAACACACGAACAGTGATCGTATCTTCTGAACGTTGCTCACTTATCTCTCAGTTCGCGTGCTTCGTAAATACACCTGAGCAATGAACACACACACACGTAGTAGCGCGGTGGTCGGTTATGCGGGAGATCAATACAGGCGTTCTTCTACTTGGCTAAACTGGTTCTCTTTTTGTGGAAGAGATCGCGTGCGTCGATCGGCGTCCATTCCGCGCATTGGGGACAGTCACTTAGTGTCTCTTTTTCAGTTTTAGAGTTCCACTTGCATTCGCAGTGAGAAAGCACGGCGAATTAACGAATTACTTTGACGCACATCATTAATTATCGGGTGCAAAAGGGCTGGTGACGTCATCGTATGCCCGAACTATTTTATTCGCTTCGATGAGAGAATTGATGACTTCCACGATGAACGCACTTGAGAAACTTGCCAATTCTGCAGCGTATTAGATGAATTATTGTTAGCATAGTCGTTGAGCTACTCATACAAAGCCCCAGCTGGATAGCCAAATGTTTAGTTTATACTTCCAAAACAATACGCTTTATTCAGTGTATTAAACATAATATTGCCATATTAGGTCATAAGTTATCAAAACTTTTATGATGAGGGACTTTTAGTGATCATATGCTCTCTGTTTTTTTGTAAAAGTATCTATAGTCGTAATTAAGTAATGGCGGGAAAATAAAGTGTTGGTCATGTAGCGAAGAAACCTCTGTTTTCGACGAAAACATTTTTACTAGAACTGAGATGCTAATATTATGCTTAATATGCGAAGAGACGCGCGTTCTCTTTGAACTATAAATATGGTTAAATGAATCAGATAGCCCCAAGGGCCCGCTTTTGATCTTAAAGATTTTGTTCATTTTCGCAGTACACCTGAGAATGATTCCATATGCGATTAAATGTTTTGCTTATTACTGTAATATACCATAGTCACTTTACATAGACACATCCGTCGATTTATCTCAACAAAGCTTCTAATTCTGTGCAGAAATTGTCCGATTTAATTTGAAAAGAGACAAATTTAGAGGGAAAATAGTAAATAATATGAGAAACCCACCTTAATAAGATTGTTGGAGGTGAGCGATAATGACGCCAAACTAACTGAAGCCGTTTAGTAGTAGACGCGTGGGCTTGCTTTGCAGTATTTATAGTTGATGAAATTTGTCATCGAGAGTTGAATTTCAATAAAAATATAGTCATTCCAAAGAGTCAACGTTTTATAGTACGAAGCATCATAATCAATTTTTGCAGGTTCTCCTCGATGAAAAGGCAAACTCTCCGACGGCAACTGTCAGCGAGCCGCTATGGAATGCTTCTTTGCCAATAGCTTATCGCCAGTCGATCGCCGTCGCAAACAATCGACTCGCCTACCTCAACGATACGATAGTACTGTATTTTGTATTTTTATAACTTCTCTTTATTATGCGTAATTTTCTATTTAATGAGAGTGTTTTATAAGTTGACTTATTTTGGAATATGTCTTCTTTGAAATAGAAAGTGTTCCTTGTTGAAAATAGTTAAGACAGATAATTAGCAGTTGCTTTATAAATTTGCTTTATGAACAGTCCGATGGGAATGTGGAATAGAACTCTCATAGTAGAGTTCGTGCACTTTTGCGGGACAAAACTCTATCTTCATCCTGCTTCAGGTGGAATCGATCCAGCTGACATGTGCTTCACTGTACCAAACGTGCGAGATGGTGGTGAACAAGACGGATGTGGAGCCGCTGGGATGCGGCTGGTGCGCCCTCAGCGACGGCACCGGCTACTCCATCTCCAAGGCCGATAATAACGGGGGCGGCTGCGTCAGCAAGGGCTCCGATGGCAGCGCCGGGATATTCTTCGCCACCGCCTGCCCGCCCCTCATCGATCGCGTATGCTATTACTAGATTAAAATGGTTTTTGGCGGGAATTTAAATATTTACTTTATGATTGAACATTTTTTTATCTCCCATTCGCGGTGTGTAAGTTGAATTGATCGTGTTTTACCGCCGTATGGGTAAATTTCATGCTCTTTGTGCGTCAAGAGTAAAAATTTTATTGGAACCGCGCATTTCCTCTTTGACTGTATCGATGCCACTGGCGATTCATTATAACATCTGAAAGTTTTCAGGTTATGCAAAAGAGTGTAAATACAGATCCTATTGAATGGGAAGTAGTTGGTACACGATTGGACACCATGACCGATTTGAGCGTCAAAATATGCGGCCAAATGTGTACTGTGATTAAAATGGCGAAGGAGAGGTGAGTCTCGTTTTCCTTTTTTCATCTGAAGCCTAAGGTGCATTAATAAAAAAATTTATTAGGTTGTACATATTGAGCATAACTTTTATATTAGCGTGAAGGAGTGTGTTGCGGACAGTTTTTAATTTGGCATTCTTCATTTTGAATCAAACCTTCTATTTCAATTCATGACTTGACTAAATCTACTATCGATATTTATCGCCATTAAAAATAAACATAAAATGGCAATAATATATGAATGGCTGAAATTTTATTGGCCAGCGTCTGAAGAGATACAATCATAAACTTTCGACGTTGGAGAAAAAATGCAGTCTCTGGCTGAGTCCGATTGAATTGCCAGCAGTTGTGAATGCGTGCAAAAACGCATCATCAATTAATAAATCAATGCAACGTATTTATCGATTTGCATTCTTTTACAGCACCGCTGCTTGCATATGTCCAAAGCTATTGTCGGTCATTGATTCTGTTTACAATTGTCATGTTTGGCCAGGTAGTATTATATTAACACTGAACACTTGTTTTTTAGCGTTATCTGCTCGGTTCCTAAGACAACGTTGACGTCATCTAACTGTGCTCTGACATTGACGGGTCAACTGTCCGGCCAAGAGTTTGCTGTGAAGAAATCTCTACCAATTTTGGTACGGTGACGCTTTATTTTTATACCACTTTTGCGTTCGCCTGGGCTATTGTGTGAAGAGACTGTCAAAGTTTCAATTTTTTGTGTCCTCACTGTTTGACGAATAAGTATCAAAAGTGAGGCAATATATGTAGGGTTGTCTGAAAGTGTTTGTGTCGAAATTTAATTGCGAATATCAGTTTTGGACACTTATCATAATTATACGTCATGTTATGTCAAATCAGTGTGCTAAAGCTGTTCATAAGTTTATGTCTAGTATCAAAAACGCCAGTGTTCAATTATGATACATATGCTAAGTGATTACTTCGCTTAAAAATTCATATTTATTTCATAACCTTTGAAAATGCCTCGTAATGAAGAAGCAGAGATTACATTAGCAGCGCAACGAAGTAAAATGAGCGTCATTGCTGTCTCGTTGCAGGTACCGAGCAATCAGCTGGAGGATTCGCCGGGAGTGGGTACGGCGATCATCGCGATCTGCATTGTGGTTGTCTTCGTGCTGGTCGGCTTGTGCGCAGTCGCGTTGTACGTCCGTCGCCGACGCTCCGCCAAGAAGCAAAATGACGCGCGGGCGCACGCCGTCCAGTTCCAAGTAGTTCACAATGGCAGCGGGTCTTATCTAATGACCAGCCACAATGGATTGCGTACGTTTATACTTAGTTGCCCTTTTTTAACGCTGAATTTCTGTCGCCTTCAGCTTAAAAGAATGTACCGTTTAGTTTCTTGAGATAGAGATGACAAACTGCTTAGCGATAGATTAATAATCATATTAACATACTTAGTTAGCAAGCAGCTTTTGTCATAGGTATCTGAAAAGAAAGATGATCCATTCCTTTCAGCGGTACTGAAGTTTATTGTTAGTAATGAAACGTGCAAGTCTATCGTATTATCAAATTTGATTGAGTATATCTTGGTGCGGGACCTGCTCATGCGTTCACATGAAATAAAGTAACTAGAGCAATTTAGCATAGATACTAATTGAATTTCCCGATTGAGACTCATTGTTGAGAGACTAAATCTCTTTTTTCGGTTACTGACGAAGAAATTACGATTGTTCTATTAATTTTTACCTGTGAAGAGTAGAAAATTGAACGTATTCCATCAGAGCCGTTAACTGAAGGGAAAATGTAGCTTTAAATGTTGTGAGATACCGTAGTACGCATAGATAATTCTACTCTTTTTGGTACTTGAACATCGTTTTTCACTAAAAATGATAGTCGTTTCTTGATGTTTATGTGCATAAATTGAAAGAAAGAAGCGCTATAGGCATTCAAAGCAGATTGTCTTATTCAATCTAAGATTTCTTGTTCTTATCGGCAAATGTTGACTATTATTCTTAGCTTGTACTTGGTTTAGGCGGTAACTCCAACACCTACATGGGTACAAACTCGTTGACCTGCGACGATGCGATGGCGCTAGGAATCGACAATCCCTACGAACGACTGTTCCAGGACGTTGACACGCGGTTGCGAATCGCCCAGGACGACTTACGGTTCGACACTGAAGTTGGACGCGGTAAGATCGGTTTTTTATTATTTACCGTCACAGTTTTACATTTTGCAGTCACAAGTTCATTTTCACAATCATATTTCTTCGTTTGAGAACTTCGTGAATTTTAGATGTGCGGAAAAAATTGCACAATTAGAAATCAAAAAGATCATCGATATGATTTTAGGATTGTACATGAGCGCGATGCGTCAAGACATGTGGGTAACCTTTAGGCGACTCGCATTGCATGCTGCACTTATTGATTTTCGGAAACTGTCAAAGCTCAATGATTTACCCCATTTTTGAATCCTAAAACTACTGTCAGGCTATTCAAATGGGAGTTTTACCTTATAACGGTGGGTTATAATGGAAAGGGTGCATTCTTGCACACGTAATACGTCCCCTTAAATAGCGCTGCTGCAGCAAATATGCGTTAGGAGCCAGCATGCAGCAGTGTCGATGCATAATATAGCAGCAAAATTTTTCCGCGAAGCAATAGCTACAGTTAGCGGCGTACTATTTTCCATCGCGTATGATTGCAACAGCGTCTCCCTTGGATTCCTATCAACCACAATCTTCTCATACAATTCAATCCGCCATCAAAGTGTCGCAAACTCACCATTGTTTCCCATACTTTGGCTTTGGCTTGATGAAACAAAATCTCTGAGCATAAACCCAGGCATCGAAAAGATGCTTTGTCTGCGATACATGCACCGACTCTGGCCCACCCCCACTCCCGTTTTGGTGTCCACTTCTGGTCAGACATTGAGCCGGTTCCATATTCGTTTCCTAAAGTTAAGTAATTCATAGCGATACTCAGCGCTATGCTTCATAATGGGCTTAAGTAATGCATAACTTAAGAATGACTTAGGAAACAATTATGGAACCGGCCTATTATCATGCTCAATCTTTATTCAGGCAACTTCGGCGTCGTCAACAAAGCGACTTACACGCCTGCGAACGGTGTGGAACGGAAAGTAGCTTGCAAGATGCTGCGGCCGGGGATTTCAGGCGTGACTGAATTCCTGAAAGAGGGTCTTATAATGGAGAACTTCAAGCATCCGCGCGTAATGCCCCTGATCGGCATCTCATTCACAACCGACAACTTTGCGCCCATTATCGTCACCGAATTCATGGCCAATGGCGATTTGGTGAAATATTTGAGGGACGCGAATAATGTAAGTTTCGGAACGGCTCTGTGGTTAGTCTCATTAAACGAATTTAAATGTATGTAGAGGTATAGTTTTGTATTGTTATCATTCGTTTGTTCAGAATACGCATGATGATAGTGCAGAAATATTATTACGTTTCTGTAATTATATTTCTGTTCCCTTTGTCGAGTTGTTCCTGACGAAGATGCTTTGACTATATATACTCCTAGTGATGCTGACATTTACTCTGTCAGTGATTGTGGTACGGAGTTCATAACCTAACCAACCGCGATCGTTTGCAGACGCCGACGCTTCGTCAGCTGCTCAATTTTGCCGTACAAATCGCAGAAGGCATGCAGTATTTGCACAAGTGCAAATTCATCCACCGCGACTTGGCGGCTAGGAATTGCATGCTGGATGGGCAGCTGCAGATCAAAATCGCCGACTTCGGGTTATGTCGGCCGGTGTCCAAGTACGAGAGTTACGAGCCCATGCATCGCAACAGAGACATGCCCCTAAGGTGGCTGTCCATTGAAGCCCTAGAAAGGGAGGAGTTCACCTTCAAGGGAGACGTCTGGTATGTTTATTTGGTTGTTAATTTGTTTCAAATGTCATTTAATATCAGTTAGGCTATTGAAATTTTTTCATGGATGGATACATCTCATTTCAGAACATTTCATAAGATTGAACTCGGGGAACTGATTCGAATCCTCATGTTATGAGGGCATTGTGTCTGTATGAATATCCTTTTCCCCCTTATATCACCGCGCCATGGCTTCATAGAGCACATAGTTATCGTTATTCGTTTAGTGTTAAAAGCGGGTGGATTTCCAAAAACGTTAAATAATTTGCATAATTCAATTGATGAAACTGATTAAATTTAATAGATTCCATTTAATATTGCTTATTACCTTTTTAACATGACAAATAAACGTTGGTCAGCATATGTCCTTGTTTCAGGGCGTACGGCGTGGTGCTGTGGGAGTTGATGACGCGAGGTGCAATACCGTATACCGGCATGCAGGGTTACATGCTTATTGACTTCCTGAAAAACGGTCAGCGGCTCGAGAGGCCGCCCTATTGCCCTGCGCAGCTGTAAGTCACTGTTCTTTTTGTTTCATTCGCGTTTTGTTCACGCACATATCCATGTGGTACTATGATATAATTGAAAAAACCGTAAGGATGGGTTAGCATGTTCGCTAATTGATTTTCTTGCCTGGACCATGTCACTGCGAGACTAATACTTTGTTTTATTTGACTTGAGCAGGAAATGGCAAGTGTATAAATTAACTTTTGATTGATATATAATACTATTTAAGCCAGCTGTAACTTATTTACTAAATGTGCGTCTTTTACAACAGTATATGCCTATGGTTCGATTACTTCACCTCTTCCATTGCAGCTACGACAGCGTGATGAAAAAGTGCTGGCAGGCTCATCCAGCCGACCGGCCGACTTTCGCGGACCTCGTCGTTTCGGTGCCGGCGATCATTTCGGCGCTCGAACGCTCTCAGGCGAGTCAGTCNCATTTCGGCGCTCGAACGCTCTCAGGCGAGTCAGTCCCAACTGAACGCCCACTACGAGCCCGTCTCCTTTGGCGCCAATGCTTCAGCAAATTCTGCGACCAGCACCAGCGCCGGTTCCTCACCCAGCAACATTACGAGTGTATAATTGTACTCAATATGCCTGGTTCCTATTTTATTAGATACGTGAACGATACGCCTCCTCCGGCCTGTGAGCGTTAGTGAAATAGAGCCCTGCTGGGCAGACAACGTTCAGCAACGAATGCCATAATGGCTCTCTCTGTTGCTTCGGAAGCTGTTTTACGCGCTGAGATGGTGTATAAAGCATTTGATGCGAGCAAATTCGCGGCTGAGCCTTTTCTTGGCGAGACCAAAGTTGGTCTTTTGCGAAACTCGGCTAAAAAATTGGCCTATAATGCGGCTTTTTTCTTTCATGTGCGGGGCTCTTTGTGTACAAG
>NIUQ01001516.1:0-29627 GCA_002796945.1 Plectus sambesii
CCAAGGCAAGGATCGACCGGGTTTGACATTTTACAATATCACGTGTCTAACCAATACTCTTGTGATAACGGGCAAGATGCTGAATGTGGTTCTCTTTTGTATGACAAGCGGCAACTTTCGAAGGCGGCTGGTCGCGATGGTTACTAACAGGCTAGTCAAGTAAGTTAATGCTTTGCAATCTGAAAAGAGCTGCTAATAGTTATTTTATCAGAATTATATGACACTGGATACAAGAAAACTGTCATTAGTCTAATATATCTTTGATAAGTCAGTTTGTGAATATTTTATGACGCTACGAAAATTTTTCGTAAATTATTGAAATTATTGCGCAAAGTCGCTGGTCTTTATACGTCGATCGTTTAAACTATAAGGATAATCAATCCTGGAACTTGTACTTGACTTCATATGATAGTCTGTGTCGCTTGATAATGATCAAATTTTTCCAGCTGCTAACTGCTTGCATAAATACAGTAAAATTTGTTTGATCAGATTTGGATTGGTGACGGGCGAGACGATGCGACACAAAGGATCAACGTCTACTCACAGGACGTCGCTGACGGCGACCACACCGCTGCACACGCGTTCTTTCCCCATGAGACCGCGCGGCGGTTCCGAGTCATACTCTAACGCCAGTTCGGAGAAAAGGCGAAAGTTCTCGCGCGCCAATACGGGCGAAGTCTATCTGTGAATACTATCTCTCTTCCACCTTAATAACGACGCTTGCTGTATCAAACAGGACACCTTCCAATTCAAAGAGGACAATTTTCAGATCAAATCAATATGAAACGTATCCTCTTAGTATTGGAAAGAGCCCATATTAGAGTGAAAATAATATATATGATGGGTCAAGCTGATATTTTCATTACTACTTTGTGAACATGTCACGAGGCTTCTTTTTGCAGTCGGATTTCATCTCAAGATCAAAGTGTTAGAAAGTTTTCCAGCAGAAAGCAATGATTATTTACAGTCATGGGAACAAAAAGATGAGCTAGAATGATGATATATAGAGAAATATATCATATTGTGCTTATATCACATGAAAGGTTTTGGAAGCATGATCATAATATCAGTTGATCATTGTTTACTTAATGAAAATACAGGCCAAAATTATTTGTAAGATATAAAATTAAGAAAAATGAAGTCGACGATATTTACGTGACCCATCATTTGTTTTTACGGTGTCTGCTGCAAGATCGAATCATTGACAATCTCGTCCAAAAGATAATGAGCATAAGCTTCATTTACTCCAAGGTTTTACGCGCTGTGCATGATTAAAAAAATGTACCGATGGGCGTCCAAATTTTGATTGTGCGCTCGCAGGGGAGGCTATCTTCACGTTCTTTTAGATGCAATGCAAACAAATGGAAGTTTAAATCAATTTTTGCAGCTGCTTCAAAAGACTAGTGATCACGCCAGTAGGTCAGTTTTCGTGCGCGTTATTGACATGGTACCTTTATAATACGGCAGTTTATGGCTAAAACTGACACAGTTACCATGGCAGAACGCTTGCGCATAGAGACCAGACCGTAGTTTGGCTTCCGTGCTCGCACACTGTTTTATAGTTCATGGCAGATATTGGTCTGACATTGAAATCAATGCAAGAAGTTGTCTCAGGGCGCCAAAATTTAACTTCCAATTCCTGATTTCTGACATGATAAACAGGCATTACCGTTTGCATAAGGAGTGTAGCCTCCTTTATTCTCGAATGCTTGACGCACCTATGACAAAAAATACATACATCTGATAGCCTCCATCTGCTGGATAAATAAATGGTTCGATCTTGTTTTTGTTGTGCGCATATTTCACTAAAAATATATGTTGTGCAAAAGTAGATGCTATCTTCAGCATTACGATTGCGAAAGTACCGTTACACGATGTCAATGATAAAATTAATTTCATTATTGGTTGCCACTCTAGACATACATCAGTCGCTAGAAATAAAACCACACACCTCAATCTATCAGCTCTAGACCCCAAATTGAGGTTTGCTAGCTACCAACAAGACCAAACTCGTGCCCTGTTTGCATCTGAGACAAAAAGCATAACTGAAAATGCGCAATATTAACTTTTTGCAATGAATAAGTACCAATGATTATCATTGGAGTCGTGATGTTAATTAAGTCTTTTCTGTTAACATGTACATGAAATATTTAATTTTAAAATCCTCCAATTTTTTTTGCTTATCATGCTTTTGAGAATTGATTTATGCTTTCATGGTAGACATACACCGTCCAGTTATGCATTTCGCTGATCGATATCTAACCAAAAACAAATCTAATCCAAATGGCACAACTTATTTTATCTAAAAAATGAAGATGGAGTCTGCATTTTCATAAATGACATTTTATAATTTAAAATTTTTACTAATTTAATTGTATAGTATTAGAGTAAAACAGTAAAAGTAATAATATTATATAAACGTGAGCGTGTATGTATGTGTGTTTGCAATCGAAGTGCTAGTGAATAATGTAGCCAACAAAATGAATAAAATAATTCTTTTCCTGTTGCAACTACATAGCGGTATTATCGCGCTGTGAGCATAGTTCATGAAATTATCAGCAGGTACTAATATCACCGCCAATGCAACTATACAAATAATGCGAAAAGTAACAAGCGTACGAGGTCAAAAAATGCTAGTACGATTGTGTCGCTTGATAATCTTTGACTATAATTTCAACTTGTGTTGTAGCGCTGGTTTTCGTAAGAAATAAATCTTCCTTTGCTTCTTCACTTACTGATTTTGGCAGCGGTCGGCTGCGAGGAGCGAAATGAATAGTATCATAGCCATTTTCTTTGTGTTTATCAGGAACAGCTGCTGAACTGTGCTCATTTTTTTTGTCCGGCAGCTCTTCTGATCCTTCAGTTCGATCAATTCCAGCTGGTGTATCTCGATTCGGCATCGATAATACAACAGAGATCCCGCAAATAATGCACAAAACTTGAAAAGAAGAAGTGAGAGCCATCGTTAGAGATTCTGTAATGATATAATTGCGAAACCATCAAATAGTGCTCATAAATTGATTAAATTGTTTCAAGAGATGCATTAAGAATGAGTTAAAGAAAGGCAGCTGCACAATAACTAACCTATTATTCCTTCACACTAGGTAGTCAAAATTAAGCAGCACTCAGCATCGCCATTCATTCCATTTTTTAGGCATATTGTGATATAATTTTTTATGATTGTCACTCTCATCGAACATTTCATTAGTGGAGGAATAAATTGATTCACCCACGCTATGTAAGGGGTAAAAAAACTGTTGGATTTGACGAGTAACTTTAATCCATCTGACAAAGTCACCATTCTATCCTCAATCTCTATTCCTGTCCAGCCTTTCCCCATGTTTTATTACTCTCCCAAAAGTACTTTTAGCACTTGCCTGAACTGAGATGAGATGGATGAAGGCAGAACGCTATCAGTTGAAATCACTTTCAAGAGAGGCTATTTTCGTTATCTCCTGCAGTGAGTTTGCAGATAGTGAATAACATTTGCGCATCTTCCTTTTCTTTTGAACATCGCAAGTGATCCGTGTCAAGATGTCACCGCGGACGAACTTTGTGAAATTCGGCACCAATATCGCCTCGCGATTTCCGCCTCTACCGGTCGCGATAAGATCCCATTGCGTAATAAGATTCGCCTCCGCATAGAGTACACGGAGTACGCATACACTGATGGAGTATAGTCTCGTGTAGAAGTCAACGCACACGGTGCCCGGTTTTCACCAGGCAAGTATTAAATGTTCCAATCAATAAGAACAAGTACCACAGCCAGATGCACCAAAAGTAGAGCAAAGAGACTGCCAGTTGACCTGACCTGGAGACTTTGTCGTAACCTCTGTACTTGGTCGAGCGAATGAAAATAAAAACTAATCTCCTCTGGGCAATAATATCCGGTACTTTTCATAACAAAATTTGAAGAATAAATGTAGCACTATTGTTAGACAAACTTAAATGCCAAAATTAATAATAATAATAATAGCAGTTCCCTTTTAGGTCTTCGATATTTACTTTTATAGCACTAAAGACACGCTTAAGGCACGCGTGAATCAGTTCATTTCTAATTGAACGTTAACGAATACTTTGCGAAGCAAATGATTCGACGGATTGAGTAAACCGGGATATATACGGGCGCGGAAAAATCCTTTGAGTGCTGACCGGTGCCAACCTCTGGTTTGAGCTTCTCTTATTCGTTTGCGACCTGAATCGGCAGGCAACTGATTGGTTGGAAAAGAACCATATATTGCTCATTAATGATGTCAGTTTGAGCAGTACCTTATTAATGCCTCGAAGTGAAGGCCAAAACGAAATAACATTTTCAAACGCCATAGTTTAAGTGGTTCTAGAGCATCATTGCTATTTTGCCGTGATTTATTAGTTGATGATAAAACAAATGTATTCGAATTTATCCGATATTTGTGTCTTTAATAGTAGCTATTAGCCTTAAGCTACTTCAAATCATTCCATGTATTGCTGAGTTTTCGCTTCTGCTTTTGCTTAGTTAGGGCTGCAACTATGTTCAGCGGTACTAGAACAAAGTGGGTTGCCGACAATGTAAGGTCAGTTCCGTGCAACGTATGCAAATGCAATTTTATTTAATGTATGGCATTAAACGTTTTCACATTAGCATAGTTTTCAGTTTTACGAACAAAATTTAAATTTTCACAATATAGTACAGATTTTTTCACAAAATAGGTCGCTGCTTTTGAAACCATCACCAAAGACAAAGAACACTTCTTTCAAGCATAAGTTAGCGATCGGGTTCAAATTTGCCGAATCCGATTGGTTGTGTGTTGATCGGCTCATTTTCGAGATCACACGACGGCTGGCTGGGGCTCAATCCACAATTGTAATGAGAGTATACTGTGTGCGTGCCTTGCTGCGTGNATTTGAAAGCAAAAATTTACCAGTGATTTCGTAGCCGCCGTCATTGCACTCGTACATTAAATGACCAATCATCCACTTCTCGCCGAATCCGTGCTCTTCACCTGCCGCGTCTATGCAACAATCTTTGCCGCCAAGAAAGATGGGCATGCTCTGACGAAATCTGCGTCCATACCGGCAGTTGCCTGGCTGCTAAAACAGAAACTTCATTTAACAGATGAAACAATCTTTTTGTTTAGCGCAAACTCACTTCACTGTTTTTTAACGAATTTCCAACTGCCGGCTTACTGTCTACAAAGAGATACAGGGCGCAGAAGAGAAGGAAGTGAAAGGTGAACATTCTGTTCAGTAGTGGACAGCAAATTGTGGACTCAAAAATGATAGCAGAAGTTGAAAATAGAACTCAGTTACAAGTGGTCAGATGAGTCTGCCTTTTATACGCCATTTTTGAGGGCCAATGTTCATGCATTTTGCAAATTCGCACGATTGAGCGAATAAAAACAGCCAGAAATAAACTTCTGATGTTAATTTGTTATTTGCGCACGTTTCGGAATTTGCAATACGTGTTGCATAAACACGGAAGAGTGCCAAGAATAGGCGGCTCGCAAGTCATTGCTCAGCGCTGAGGTACGTGCACAGACACGTTTACGTAAAACTTGTGATTGTTTAAAATTCGAACGTGCGAACTCTTTGCAGTGTTAGGTCACAACAGAACAACGATGACATAAATTTTAATCTGGATGTTTGTCGACACTTTCCTAACGGCAATACCACCTGCCTACAACCAACGCCCTACTTGTTTACGCTTTTGTAAACCTGTTCATAATTACCATCACGATGATTATTTTTGTCAAACGTAGCTGTTTCGAAATCTTGATTCTATGTTTGACTAATGCGAGCGCACAAAAACAAGGAAGGTCGACGCCCTTTATGTAGAGGGAAAATTTTGTAAACAGGAACTATGTAACTGGCATGTTGGCCGTTCGGTAACTAATAAACGACGAAACTAGGTTGCATCTTCCTGAGATTTAATTATTGCATATTGCTGCAGAAAGCATACAGAGCAGGAGGCGCCTGTGGCCGGCAGCTGGAAATAAGTTGCAGTTCGTTATAAAATTATATTTTAAAGCCGATGACAGTTTCATTTGAAATAGCGAGAGTATCACCCAATTACAAGGCACCTATCTCCAGACATGGTGCATTCAACTGCAAAATATCAAGGACGCAGGGAAGCATGAACATCCTACTCTGGTATATGTAATCCTACTTATGTCGATATATTCATCCTAGAGATTCTGTTTAAAATTTCAGTTTGCCCTAATTAATCATTATTCGTTGTGATTACGTCGCAATAAAATATCTCTCTTAACTATTCAACGCTTCTTCTTAACATATGCGAACATAACATTTAGTCTTTGATTATCATCCATTTGCTGTGATACTGAGCATAAATACGTATAAAATTGTTACTAAGACATTTTTATGGCGAAGCTGAAAATGAATTTGCTCATCGAAAAATTGCAAAGTAATATGATTGCACGATTGTTATTAATGGTGATGAACATTTGATAGAATAACTAAATAGACCCCCGAACTATTACGCGGAATTACTTCATGGTATGATTGTAGTGCTGCAGTAGATTAGGAAAAAGCCGTTATTAGCCATTAAAAAGCCATTAACCTTGCATAAATTAGCCGAATGTGTAGGAAATTCAAATAAATGTTCAGCAAAGCTACTCATTTCAATGCAGTTTGAAATGTGATGAATTAATAGTTTATCATGCTACACTATTGTATTTTGTACAACTGCCAGGTTGCATCTGTCAAGCATCCGTCGCGCTAACTTGCCAAATATTCAAAACTTGATTTTAGAGTTCGTCGCACGCTGAGCATAAAAATCTGTGAACTCGCCCTCTCAACTCAGGCGGCGATTCGTCCTGCACTTATCGGTCGATGCGCCAAGTGTTCGCAATTGCAAGCAAATTTTAGAATATTTATAATTTCAAGTAATTTCTCGCGTCCATGAGCGATTGATCTTGCACTATCAAGTGTAACAGTTCATAAAAGTTCATAAAAACCTCTTGAAAACAGAATATGTTTTGCAGAATTTTTCCAACGCTTGAGACTATCTCATTCTTATCTCATCAGATGGTGCGTCTGCTTTGCAAGTCTGTCCATAACACTAAGATTATACTTAATTTGCACGCTTGACACCGGCTCACAGACACTGGCGAGCTTCAATTGTACCAGCGTAAAAACCATTATTTTTTAAACTATGTTGATTAAGTAACGATCATTGAAAAATGCGCTATTTCAGCCGGTGCAGCGGGGATGAAAGAGGGCTGCACTGAGGTGTGCAAGTGGTAAAAGTACGAAAAACTGCTCACCAAGGAGGTCAGCTGCGAACCAGGGGGCACATGTCCTGTGTCTAATAGAGATTATCAATACTCATGCTAGGAATACAGCGCTGACACTTGCAAGACTACACCAGAGACCATTGGCAATCCAGTTTAGTACCCCCTCTGCAGTTGCAAGTGATCTCTCCAAGAAAATATTCAGTGGAAGAGATTTCACAAGAAGCACATACGATACGTTGTTGTAAATTTATGGATTTGATCAAAAAAACAAATATGCTTGAATATTTCAACTTTAGTTAATAAAGCAAGACAATGAACGAGAACGATAATTTTAACTCAAAGCGAGAAGGAAAAATAATGTCTCACAGAGACACTATATTTACGAGCTGTTAAATTGTCCTACGATAAGTGATCATATTTAGCAAATGCGGCTTATTTTTCGCACACTATACACCATATTGTCAGTGGTGTTTGATTCGATTGATCAGTGGTCCTTGTCATTAATCCCATGGTCGTCACGTCCTCAGCGATCAATGGTCCTTGTCGATAGAGGACGCGACGAACATGGGATTTAGATAAGAGACTGACGCAAACAGGCAATGCATGGAATGGCTGGACCACTGTAAACAAGTTCAGCTTTGCATCATGTTGGAATGCTAAAACCACTAGAAGACCATCATATTATTCACTAAGTCGCAAATACCAGTAAAGATTTTATGCGCCGCTTAGGAAGCGACGCGTTACTTGACCTAAATGACTTTAGTTATTGAGATGTTGGCCAGCTGTAACAGTTCTTCTCTTGGAGAGAAATAAGACATCGACTTGCTCTAAGATAGAGACTAGAGCTTGTTCAGCTCTTCAAACTTTTGGAGCGCTCCTCCTAAAATGTTCCCCAAATCAAATTGCGCATTATCGGCGAAGCATTTGCTGCTCTTTCTCATCTCATTCGCACTTCTGGTCCCTACTGTATTATCGAGACCGCGCACTCGGCCGACCTTGGAGAAAATTTTACTGAGAATGGTGGTGAGCCAAAATACTTTCTGTTTAATCATTCAACTGAATATCGTGAAGAAATACTTCATGTTTAACAATGAGTTAAGAATTTGAGAAAATCATGTTTTACGGCATACGTTTTATTGTGCATAGTGTTTTTATGATGCAAATTTTAGGCCGATCATGAGCTATTGCAAAGCAGAGGAAGCAACACTGCGCTGAGATTCGGTCGTGACACTGCTGCTGAATGGAAGAGAATCTCTCATGATACAAATACCGCTACAACACAACAACGGGGAAAAGTACGCTGCTCCTTCAATTCAGTGACATGCTGATTAACTCACTTTTATTCGATTTCAATTGCATCAATGTCTTCTGTTTTGTTATATTTGAATTTTTCATATTTGTGAAGTTAAATAAAACGATATTGTTTTTGTGCTCGCTCGCTAAGTGTTTAAATTTTGTTGCGAAAGCTTGTCGCATGAGGCGCTCTGAACTTTCTCTTCGATTGAGCGGTCAACGTTTATTACACTTACCAGTTACGTCGCCCTGAAGCAAGTCCGTAGGCTGTAGGCCTAACTCTCAGCACGGCAATTTAATGAAATTTAGAAAATGATGAGATGAATGAAATGCTGCTGGCCAGCCATTTTTTGCCGTCGTTCAAAATGTTGTCATTCGGCACGATTCGCACGTTCCCTTTGGCGATTAAACTGTTCATCGCCATACCCGTTTTCGACTAAACCGCAAATGAGACTTCAACATACACCACGCTGTTAATAAACAAATGATCTCTGCTTAGTACGATAGTTAGTGTGAAGAAAACATTTTTGACTCTTAAAACATGGGAGTGCTCAATATTTTCGTATTAAGATATGGCGCAGATTCAAATTTGAGTAAATGACAAATAAAACGGTACCGAAATCAATGTTTTAACATAGCATTTAGTAGGGAATAATGAGAGGAGTATGAACTGTACAGTCTTTCGTTTTTTGAAATTTCAGCAAACTTATTTCAGACTATCTTGAAAAAGTTATTACGGATCATAATTTTCTCTCTTATGGTACATAAAATTGTTGGTTCCTTTTCTGTAGTCATCTAATCGAAATTAAAATACCCACTGTACCTCGATACGAAAATACTTTTATAAAGTACTGACCCCATTTTCGGAAATCTCAGCCTAATATACCCCACAATACAAAGTAAAATCTAAATCTGATAATTATCTTCAATCTGTGCCATAACAAGCTTGTTCCTCATAAAAGTCGGTATTATATGCGCTTCATAAAATTTATCTTCATATCACTCTTTAGTTTACAAACCTCGAGCGAACGGATACATTCTATTTAAAGGAAGTATTATATATTTGAGATCAATTTACTGTATAACATAAAAACAATCCCTTCTGGTGAAGATAATTATTGCATTGAGGAATAGGGTACGGGACGAACTGTGAAGAACCTATAAGTGGAGTGGTTAGGCTCCCTTGTGACAAAGTTAAGTGAGTCACAAAGAATTGACGTCTTTCAGAATTCCCAGAAACAGCCTTTAGCGTTTGTCAGTGAAACGAATGCCTCCTTCTCCTCGCGTGTCGGTGGAACGAGAGCCATTCAGTAATAAATGCTCAGAGGACTATGACCAGGTAATAGAACGTAGTTTCAGTCAGCAAAAGTGTCTAGCGATCAAATTAACAATGAAGAGACATGATTAAAGAGAGCCATTGCATACATGAACTCATCTTTCATAGCCATTATTGACTACTGGCCAGACCAGAACTTTAGGTTCTCATAGTTTGATTAACCATTACTATCGTTTGACATGGATAATTCCTCCAGTGCGCACGATTATAGTGACCCTGATCCTGTTTCTGCCCTCGCTATGGGCATCTGGTTCTCAGCACTCGGTCTTTTCGGTGTCCCTTTGAACTTGTTCATCGTTTATTCAACTCTGAATGATAATGAGATTCGATCAATACCTTCGAATTTATTCATCGGTAGTTTAGCTCTAGCAGATACGTGTTATCTGCTCAGTTACACTCTCCATTTGCCTTATTCACTATACTCAAATGAGCTGATTTGTAAAATAAGTGGAATCGGTGTGGGAGTGTTCGGTCTAATCGGCATTTGCATTCCACCGCTACTTGCCTTAAATCGTTATGCAGTCGTTTGTAAACAACAGCAAAATTTGGCGCGTATTCTTAACAATGCCTTCACAGAGAGAGGAATTTATTTGATCATCTCCATTCTGTGGATATATCAGTTTCTCTATATCCTTCCGTTTGTGTTACTCGATACACTGGGTTTGCAGAACTCTGGAATATGTGGTGTTATTAATACCTACAGCGAAATCCCGAAGTTTATTCAAGCCTATTTTAATGGAGGTGTTTTTGGCGTTTACTGTCTAACACATCTGACAGTGGCCATTTTTTACAAAAAAATTGCAACTTGGGTAAAGGAAATGTCCAAACGGTTGGTGCTGACTGATGAGACCCGAAATAATTTGCTTGAAACAAAAAGTGTTATGAAACTAACTAAATGGATAACTATTGGGCCAATAGTTCTCACTTCATTAGCTGTTAGCGCTACTTTCCTATTGGAAGTAAACTCGCATATATTCAGTCTCCGTCAAATGCGATGTCTGGTATGTCTGTCCGCTACTGTTCCAGTCTTTAACGCAGTTCTCACGCTGAAGCTCATTCGCTCATACCAACTGGCATTTAAAAAGCTCTCTAACAAAACTTTTTTGACAGCTACCGCATATTCATGGCTGTTTGAAAGAAATCGAAGCACCAGAAGAGTTGAGAGTGAAACAAATCGTGGGCCTGGCGTTTGACTCACGTTCATAAGACGTAGACCGAGCGCAGTGCCGTCGCGATGTAATATCGATTCAACATAAACCATTACTTATCGATTTTGGCTGCCTTTTAGCTCTATTGAATATTAGCGATGAAGTTTCACTGTAATATACTTTTATTGACTTTCGCACCGTGTGATCTCTTCATGCAATGTCACCCTGTACTTTGAAGTATATTAATTTGGATTTTTGCATTGAAGCATGAAGTGCTTAATCTGATGTAAAAAACTGATTTCTAAAATAGTTAAATCAGTTCTGCATTGAAGTTGAATGAAATTTTCCAAAAAGAACAATCGAAATGGCGAAGAGAATCTATTTGAATATAGGCTCACTCTCAATTAAAACCCCACTCTCCAACAGATACCCTTGAGCTATCTTCGAATAACTACTTAAGTACCATTATGGAAAATTTAAAAGGCTTTTCTAGCAACAGTCAAATTAAAATGATTAATCCTAAAGTGTAGCTGATGAGACATAGTCCTTCCAAAGTTACAACATCTATGCGGCGCCCTTTATACACACAGAGTATTTCTGCATGATCAATATTAAACGTTGACAAGATACTGACACTATCGAATAAAGTGTTATATTTCTGAATTAAAGAAGTGTAGCCGTCATCCAAACGTATACCACCAGAATCAGTGCAGTATAGAAGTTACCCTAAGCTGCGATTACGTCTGTCACAAACAGAATAGGTGTAATAGAAAAGTAGGAACCGGCGTAAGACTCGAGGAAGGTTGTGTGCTGCTTTAGATGGAAGGAGCAACTCAATATTAGAATCTCAATGTCAAATTTTGTGCTATTGTATTCGTACAGTTTTTTTAATTGTTATTGTTATTCACTCGGATATAAGCTCAGTCTCTAATTTTATCTTAATCTGTAATCTTAAGTCTAATCTCAGTAAAGCCCAATGATTATAAATGGGGTTTTTACCAAGACAAAAAGGAGCGTATAGGCATTGCTATCATGGGAAATGACCGAAATATACTCTTGCTCTTTACGACCTTTTTTTAAAGCAGAGTGGCAATTTTTCTCTAACAATGCGGCATTTTGTGCTGTTTTTCATATGATTGAGACAATATCACTCAATACTGCCAATTGGTTCTGATCAGCAGAACACTGAAACTGGTCAGTAATGACGTCACCTTCTAATTAACTGCAGCCGTTAGTCACAATCATTCTTTGTGATAACAGATATGAATGTTATGTACTGGCGCACTATGATAAAGGAGTAAGACAGCAGGTTACACCTCAGCCTACAAAGAGCGTACTATAGTGTGTAGCCTGCGTTTTGTGTGTCTTGATGTAAAGTGCAAATAAGAGCGTGCAGCGTTAAACCGCACGATCAGATGGGCTTGTACGACACTGCGAGCGCGAGTCACAGAACTTGTCTGAGCATGTATTTCTTCACAATTGTCTCTGTTCTCCTCATATCTTCCTTATCGGAAGTATATGCGGCGAATATTCTCTTCAGTGCCATGCACTTTTCGAAGAGTCATATCATCAGCATGCAACCGCTAGCGGAAGCGTACGTTAACTGCTTCATTGCTTGACTGAATTTGTCTTTAAATGCCAGTGTGCGCTCAGTGATAAAATTTGAAACTTCAATGATTTTCAAATTTTTAGGTATGAACGCTATTACTAAATATTATGCCTCGTGGATGAGAAGATGAAAGTAAATAATTGTAATAAGGCTCAAAAGTTTAATAATATAATTAAAATCCTAAAACGCTGATATATATATAATGTATTTCAGGTTTATTAGTTCAAAATCAGCCTTAGCCCCGTCGTTCTTGATCAATCTTGTTCACGATCTTCAAAACGCTTTTACAGTGCGGCAGTGTTTGTCATTAGTTAATGAAAAGTCTGCACGAAAAACTGCCAGGTCGCCCCTTACTTGGTTTCAGTTATGAGGCTTTTGCATGAGATGTTTCTTGTATGTACAAAAACGTTATACACTTGTATTAGTGTACAATAAAAACTGCCCATCTGAAATAGTGTTAACCACGTTTAATTACTATAATTTATTTTCAGATTATCTTTGAGAGGACATAATGTGACAATTTATGCCGCTATGCAAGGCGAGGCAGCGATGCCGACTACGATGGACAATGGTGTCACAGGGCGATGGGTAAACTTGCCGAAGGCATCTGAAGAAGATACCAAGAGATTCTCGAAAATGATCTGGACGATGGACTTTGGTCCTATGGTCATGGCTTGGCCGTTCAATTTGGGTAACCAGGCGCTGACTAAGATTCTCACTAAGCAACCAGACGCTTGGTGGTCAGTGGCGAATGAAACCTGGGATTTGATCTTTGCTGACGAACTGTTTAGGTAAACCCTCTTTTCTATGTGTTCGAAACCCCAAGGTCAAATTTTGAAATAACAGTTTCATAGGCATAGCACAGTATTGATGAGATTGACTGGTAAACATAAGTTATAGTTTACACATAAATTCAAGTATTCAACTAATGCACAGGGGTAAACTTTTTGTCTACTATTCTTTCTCATCCTGATTATAGAGGGAATACTCTTGCAGGATTGGATTTGGAAGAGCTTGGGGATGTGGCGACATCGACAAAAAAGAACTATCAAAGATTTTTAAATAAATTTATGAAATGTAATTAAGATTTTATCACATAGGTAAAACATATACAGTTACTGTTAATCCCCAGTAGCACCTGGTCATATCCCCTTAAATAGAAATCAGTGTCCGTATTGCCTTAGGATGCGCATACCCTAGATAGTTTTGCCGCAGCACATACATACCCTACAACGAGCTCCCTCTTAGAGGCGGGCGTTGGGGTGTGAGAAGACTCTCAGAGGTCCTGCTAGTATCTCCTGAACGCCTGTCAGTGTCCACCACTGCTCCCTATTGAATAGTTACTGTTATTATTTTCTGGACACGCGATTCGTTGTCATTTTCTGTCCACCTGAGGCCAATTTCATCAAACTGTTGAGCTGTTGAGAATTGAGGCGCACGCTGATTGGTCAGATTTGAATTTCAATCAAGGCGAGCGCGCCTCAATTACTCAATTCTCAATTCTCAACAGCTCAGTAGTTTCATGAAATTGGCCCCTGTGCTGAACTAAAACGCTAGAATCACAACACTGTATTGATAACTTAAGCGCTAAAATCAAACCAGTTCTTCAGTCAGAGCAGCTACGCGATGGCATTAATGAGCAAGCAGCGCCATGGCAAGCCATTCGCCGTCTTCAGTACGGCCGACATGTTGTCAACTTTCGCCTCCATCAACAGTCTCGGTCGCAACCCCGCTGTCAATCCCAGTTTCTACACCAGTTCCGAGCCATTTAGTTTTAACGCGACAAGCTTACTGGATCGCTTTTATGTGACCAAAGATTTCATCGTGGAATATCTCTCGGTCGGACTACTGTCTGAATACCAATCACGTAGCGGTGTCGGCCAGTTGGGATTCAACGATTTCACCTGGTCTAGCTACTTCAAGGTAGTATGAGATTTGCAGTGCGCATCATCGTATTCAAATGTATGCCATACTGCATAGAAAATCATTAAATCATGTACATAGATCATCACTTCGATATATCTCTCATACTAAATAACATCTGAACGATATTGCAGTTATAAATTTCCTCCACTACCTGAACAGATCGCCCTCTAACGCTGAAAATGTCATTATGCATATTTCTCTGACTCACTTGATGCTTAACATACGAACTGGCACGCTCCACAGTTATTTCATTTGAACTTGGGTTTTCAATCAATTGTGAAACATTAATTGTTTTAAGCGATGCATTTTAGTGGAAACTAAAAGTAATGAGTGATATTTGTAATAATTCATTAAAGTGTAACATTTTTCACAATTCTTTTACAGGAAGCACAGCTGATCATCAGCGACTACCCAGAGCGGATGAATCATCCAGTACCAACGGGCAATGAAATTATCAATATCGGCGCTACCTGCTCAGTGTCCAACGATAAAATGACTCAAGAGCTTCTGTCATTCGTCAACGATGAAAAATCAAGAGGAACAATCTACATTGCGTTCGGCTCGAATGTTCAATGGGATTATGCGCCCGAGCACGTATTAGACGCGTTTCTAACCGCCATTGAAGCGCTAAAAGAATATCGTATCATTTGGAGCTACAAAGGACCTCAACTCAAAGTATCCAATCACGTAAAAATCCTCGCATGGGCGCCACAAATTGCCATTCTCAATCATCCAAAGACGAAACTTTTCATAAGTCATGGAGGACTGAAAAGGTAGAAAGCTACTTTCGTCCAGGAATGAGATCAAAACTATTAGCAAAAGTTACCAAGTGAACTGGCTACTAACTGAAATCCTTTCCTGATTTTCTTCTTAATTTCATTTTATTTTGCTATTTAATTGTTTATCAGGATTATGATTTGCATCAGATTTTATTCCGTTCAAATTATTTAGTCAAGGGTAAATAAATCAGTTCCCCCGGTCGATCCAGAAAATTCGAACGCTCAGAGTGACAGGCGTTTAAAGTAATTTGCTCTGACGTCGAGTGCAGAGGATATCCATTATTTTTCAGCTTGAAAGAGGCAATCTGCTCAGCAACACCAGTGGTGTTTATGTCGATCTTCGCCGAACAGACCCACAACGCCCTCATCTGCAATCAGCTGGGTTTCGCCGAGTATGTCAACAAGCATACCGTCACTGGCGCGGATCTGCTTCGTCAAGCGCGAAAGGTAGAGTGGTTGTACATGTTCGTGCGTGTCTTCGCTTTAGCCTAGTATTCATTTGTCTGGCTAATGACTGGCCTTGTCTGTTGATGATATTCTTGAAGCAAGAACTTGCTCTATTCATTTATATCCTTTTTTGAAATATTTGAGAAACGGTTAGTTTTGAAAGCTGGGTTACCAAATTTTCTTGATAATTTAGGAATGCATAGCTACCGCGTTCATAAAAATGACTGATAAATTCTGGTTTGAGTAGCTTATTCTTTTGTCGAATTTCATCATGCAAACAGTGGATTGGTGACTGGCTGCGAACTATGGAAGAGGGATGGGCATGAACTATGCAGCACATTATAAAACATGCAATGTCAGTGTGCAACTTCAATAGTGTTCAAGAATTGAATATTTTTGTCTCCTCGGATATCGTGGGTGGTAGTGTATCCTTACACGTCGATCCGTGTCCAACTAAATTCACTGGGGGATAGCTAGATATTGTGGTCATTTTTTAATGAAAAGATTTTTTCTACAACAGTTGTGCACTTTTAAAATGTAAACAGATTTAGTCGCTCCGATCGGACATTCGCACTCATTGCATAGCGTTATTTTTCAACTTTGTTCTTCGTTCAACTCAAATTTCAGGTACTCGAAAATGATGCATATCTCGCAAATGTCAGGAAAGTAAAGGCTATGAATAACGACCGTATAATGCCCCCTTTGGAAGAAGGTGCCTTTTGGGTCGAGAAAGCAATAAAATACGCAAAAAAACCCGTCACTTTTCATAGAGCTGGAAAGAGCTTGAACTGGCTTCAGTACATCTTCGCTGAACATCTCATTGTGTCATTGCTTGCTCTATTTTTTGTTGCGAAATAACTGGTAATAATTTAAACGTAATTGGTATAAATGACACAGACGAATCAAAAATAAAATTTTACCTTGATTAATGTAACCCAACTCCAAACAAATGTTCGGCCGCGACTGTAGAAAGGTTGGATGAACCGATGTCTCGCAACATAAAATTAGCCTTACACACGTCGATCTTTCGAAAAACAGTATTGTCTCTTTCTGCTGCCGCTCCTCTCCTACAAGAAGCTTTTTGGATGAGCCTAGCGCCATTCAGGAGGCAATCCAATATTGAAGCATGAAAACTCATATGTCCAAACAATGTACTGTTTACGCACGCATGAAATAATGTAAAACTGCCCCATTTTGCCTCAGAAATTTGTTGTTACACTTCGCATTAAGCGTATTATTGACGAAGCGGAGCATGGCTAAGCAAAAAGCTGGTCAAAAATTTCGATTTCGTGAATAGGGCGATTTCTTAGGCACTCATGAGAAGGCCAATCATAAAATAGTGAGTGGTCACAATGTTCGGCCATCACCGTGAGACATCATAAATAGGAAGAATAGGCGTAAACTTTGGACAGCAGCAATAAGCTTAAAAGCCAAGCGCCAGTAGTACTTGATAAAAAAACGGGCCAAAATACTATTTGACGATGGACTGGCATCAGACCGGATGTTTTTATGGTTGAGCGATGTCGGTAAAAGATCTCTGCGCGAAACGGCCAAGGAGACGTTTGTTTGTCGGCGATTGGCAGCGGGCAGCAGAGGGCGCGCGTTATGCCCCGGGACAACGATGGCTGCTGCCCGACACGTCGATGATGAAGCGCCGAAACAACTGCTTTCCGACCAGCCGCATTCAGCACAGCCGCATGCTACCGAGTACCCGCTACAGCAGAGGAGCCCTTAGCTGCTCCAATAGCACAGGTCGACGGCGGCCATTTACAACGAGAGTGAACATATCTGCTGTCCGTCTGAATGATTGTTGTTTCCTCCGTCCAGTTCACCCCTGCTCATATCTCTTTATTTTCCTCTTCCCTCTCTATCCTCTTTCCCTTCTCGATTGTGACCGTTTAAAAGAAAAGGAAACTCCTCGATTATTATTATCACCTCCACTAAGTCCATTGTAGAACGAAACATGGGGCTGATAGGCGCTGAGGTGCAGAGATAATGCCGATTATGTGGTAGGCAACGGTTCAGAATAAGTGCATCATCCTCGCAGCGAGGAAACAAGTGGTAGGCGTGAGCTCTATCGTTCACGATATCCTCAGCTACCTACCGTTCCTATCACTTTTATCACTAACCAAGCCGTGTGGATATGCACATTGGCATCTTTCCATGTCTGCGTGCTTTCAGGTTGATTATTTTCCGTTAACGTCACCACATGTCGTACTAGCCTTGTGCTGCTTAATCTGTACTATACCGCTCTCTCAACCAATTTGTTCGAATTAGACAAGCAATATGCGTGCGGCTGCTGGACGACTGCGGCGAAAATGGTCCAGTGGATCGTCGCTGACCGACTCCACGAGTTTGCCTCGCTATCCGCCACGTCATCCAATAAACAGCGAAACGCTTATGCGTCGGTATGTTTCTTTAGCATTCTATTTAGCCCAGCTAGCGATCGAGTGCAAAATCGTGATAGAAAATGGATAGTGGACAATTGGCTGCAGGGGGAAGACCACGATGTGGGATCGGAGGCGGATTAGAGGAAGTTTCGATGTTGTCAACGAAAAAAATCGTTTCATTATTAGTTTTTTCGCTCAGGCTAAACTCGATTTTTGTTTCAAAGTACTCTGTCGACCGTTTTGAAAGAATTCGCATAAATATGGCAAGTTTTTCGAATAAAAAGGAATGGCACCGTTTCACTGGTCGCATGACACCTGAGGTCGCTTTTATATAGCTTATGTTGATGTTAAATGTAGAAATTTAATTATATTCATGCATTTATTATTACACGTTTGTGTCACAATACGTGCGACGATAATGGAGATTTTGAACAAATTACATTTACATTAGTTTTATGAAATTGGCCTCTGAGCTCGGCAAGGGCGGGTGAGTGGTGCTCTGTGTGGTTAAAAATTTGTAATCTGTAGAGGCATGTTAGTTGGTTTCAGGGGATTCTATAAGTTCCCCTACTCCGTCAGCATTAAAAAAACTTTGGAGACTAGAAATTGAGCAATAGATAAAAGTGAGTGATAGCAATACGTGATTTAGCCTACGTGCCACATTCATCAATAGGTTTGTAAGTATAGCTTTATGAGTATTTATTCCTAATTCGTCTCTCTTTAATTGTCCAGCTACCGTAAAGAGGAAGATGAATTTCTGCACGAGCTGGAGCTGATGCAGAGATCGCTAGAGGCGAAGGCGGCAAAGGATATACTTGGAAACGACGGTCGCACTCCGAGTGCCGCCAGCTTGTCGTCCAAAGCGTCGAAGAAGATGGAACGACCGTCATCGACGGCGACGGCGAATCTGGCGGCACTCTCTCAGGCGGGTGGAGAAGAATGCCGGCCTCAGTCGGCGGCGATGCGCGATGCGCTCGGTGCGTTTGATAATAGATTAGTTGGCCCAGCTGGCCAAGTGTGGGGGAGGCGGCGGCGAGCCCCGGAAAGATCAACGACCGACGGCAATTCCATCAATTTGTCAGCTGTGAGCGCCGCCAGCCACCTTAAGAGAGTCTATTTCAAGTGGGGTTTTGTAAGCTACAAATACAATGCTTTTGACTTGTCTTCAACTATTTGCCGGGTTTTATTGAATAATTGCACACTACAGATTGCCGAATATGTGTGCTATGCAAAAACATTTTCGGCTCAACCTACTCTCCTAAATGTACCCGCTGTGTTCTCTCGGAAAAGTCTCCTTCCCTTGTGATACTGGTTAAGCACCCAAACTTCGCTCACCATCACTAATAATCGGCTGTCAATTAACAACAAGTAATGATTAAGGAGATTAAATCTGACAGCGATCAAATTTCCGTAAAGACATACCTGCCGCCTTGTATTGCTACACGAAATCGTTTTTTATCATTAGGGGATGTTTTGATAAGTTCTTAATTGTTGAAGTGTATAATTCTCTTCAAATAGTTTATAAAACGTAAATTCGAAGCAGAATAAGTCTCGTAAAGATAAGGTTAACTTTCTATTGCGACTAATATTTCACCGCAATTACCTTTTAGAATAAGAGTATTACTCAACGCTATGCTTTTAGCAGCTTAAAACAGCTTGCTTGACTTGGCTAGCTTTTCATCTTCCTCATCATATAGCTGCAACAATATTATCTGTCTATGCACTTCACTTTTGTTCTTCCCTTCAGAACCTCTGTGCCGTCTGCTGGGCTACATGAGTCGACTCCGAAAGGAGAATCGACACTTAAAGAGACAGATGGCCTGTCTGAACGAGATGCGCCAGATCGACCAGCTGCACAAGGATATTATCGCCGCTCAGCAGAAAGAGGACGATAGTGGTTGCACCGGCCGCGAGGAGGCCCCGGTCCAACCCGCTGATGCCCCGCCGCCCTCGCCCGGGCTGCTAGCTGTTAAACTTCGTCGACCGGCGGCGCCGTCCAAGGCCGCCGACAACTGCGCAACGGTTGCCGGCGGCCGCGGTAGACCCCGATCGGCGCAAGGAAGCAATACCAACGTCGCCTCCTCCAATTCGCTCCTGTTGGTCCCCGCGCGCCGCACAGCGGTGTCGCGCATTGCGGCCGCCATGGGCAAAAAGAAGCCGCCCCCGCCGGGCCTCTCCGCCCTGCCAAGGCCCACCTCGTCTGTTATACCAATTAAAGAACCGATCATTCGCCAAGGCGCAAGGGAACGACTGACCACCCCGCCGAGGTTGAAGAAGGTTAGTATGTTTCATAAGGTACACAATGGCCGGCGAAACTGATGCTTGTTTTAGATGAAACATTCCTCCTCCTTTTTGATTTCAAAGCGTATAACCCAAAGCTTGCCTCATAGCAATGTATCCATAGTTGCGAGGCTTACTTTGAATAGTAATCGATGCAAAAGTACACACGAGTGGGCATGTGAGGTACATAAAACCACCGAAAAGGTTATCTAGGGACAATTTTATAAAATTAGTACAGTAAAACTTTACGCTTTTGCATGTGATGCAAATCATATTATTGGCTGCATGTGAAGCAGATTTGCTGCAAGCGTCACTATTCATTGGTGACCTCATTAACACTAGATGTAACTAGAGTACTGCTATATCTACTGTTTATTTATCTTTATCAAATTGGCCCAAGTGTGTACATAACGGAATTGTAGGCAACTTTGTATCTTCGCTCAACTAAATTAATCCCATGCACTATGATTACTTTCTGATATCTCTTTAGATGCATATTTATTCCTCAAAAATGTAAACCTACGCAAAAACTGATTAACGCCAGCCATCTGACAGGTTTCCTTGACTGTTTTCTCGAGAATAAGGATGATTGTCTTTCAGGCGGCCCAGGATCCATTGAGTATTAGTTCTTGCTCAACAGACGCTTCGTCTGGCGCCGAGTTCCGTCAAATCCCTCAGATCCCTCCGCCCAGACGTGTTGGACGACTTCATTATGAGTCATCACTGGCTGCTCGTCCGCTGCCCGAAGTGTCGGACTCTGACGCCGACCAGGCCGTCTTCTCCGAGGTTTGTCCCTGAACCGTTATCCGTTATTGGTTTAGTCTGTCGAATTCTTGAAACGTGAATAGCGACTTCCTCTATTACCTAAAATTAATGGCTTCAGCTAAGAGATTTTTCAAGGGATAAGGCTGACAACTGGGTTTGTGCGTCAGCAACCATTCTGCAGCGTCCATTCGGCGCGCCGTTTCCTTAGTAGATGTCCTATTGGTGCCCCTTGCTCGAGCGCTTAACACTCAAAGTCACGACTGCATTGGTTCTACTATTCTTTGACGCAGAGGGGGAGAGTTGAGCTGAGTAACGTCTGCAAATACCTTATCTCTCCTACTTATTCTTTCTCTCCTCCACAGCGCCCATACTTGCTAGCTGTCAGCATTCGTCTGAGACTTTTGCGACTTATTTACTCTTTATTGAAGGTGTCTTTGCCTGACTATAATCCAGATCAAGCGCCTCGCTTTCGGCATTCGATTATCAGAAGGTCGGAAAAGGAGTTGGCTTCACCGACTAGTTCAGCGTCCGATAATTACGGGTCGGTGGGAATGGCGTCGCCAACGCCGTCAAGAAAAACGCCCTCGGAAATCATGTGTAAGTGTAGGCAGGCACTCGACGCGCACTAAATAGTGAAGTTCATTTCAGCAGGCAGTCGATCAAGTTTCTTGGAGAAAATTGGACTGAAGAAGAAGAGCAAGGAGAAAGGCGCGCCCACCTCACCTTTAGCATCGCCCACCCCAAATTCGCCTCCGGGGTCAGGCATCAAAGTGTTTGTCAAGAAACGAAAGCGTAAAATCAGCGAAAGCGACTCCGTCTCGTCATCTGTTGCTGGCATCAAACCCGATGATGGTCCCAGTTTCCTCCACACTCCTTGTAAGTACATTGCTACTAAAAGAACCTGGAATTTTCCGTTTGTTTCTTGGTCATTTCGTAATCGCAGTTGAATCCTTTAAAGGATTACATTTGATGGCAATGATATAGTCATTAGCAGAGAAAATCTGCGCCATTGGCCATCATTCTAATCGTGAAGACCCAAATTGTGCCGTTGAAAAAATCTGTCAAAACATTTAACTAAAGGATAACGGCACACCGCTTCTTCCCTTGCCTATAGAGAGACGGTGCATGTTCACAAACACTGTTTTATTGGAGCGATTCGGGGCATCAAAGCGCGCTAGCCTCCTCCTTGCCATCCGTCTGACAGCAACGCAGATTCGGCGCGTCGTTGTGACAACGATTATCCCCGCAATCAACACACGCCATTTCTGTTTCGTTTTGGATATGGAGAAACATATATTTTTCTAAGCTTTCTTGCGCTCAAGCGTAAAGAAAACGGAAAATGCAAATAACAGCTGCCTCGAGGAGAAATTTAGAATTAGCAGTCACTGAAAATGAACTTAATAAAGATGCTCATTATGTCGCCTCAGCGCGACTCTGCCAGTTGACGGCGTGATGTCGGTTACCACTTATCATTATAATTGCCATGGCGGTCAGCCCCTCATCTTTCGCTCACATTATTGCCTATTCATTTTTGCAGACATCGACACTCGTCCTACAAGCTCGCTCAGTCTGATCACAGGCGATCCATGCGATAGTAAAATTATCAGCGTGAAAGGCGAGTTGAAGAAGCGCTCTTGGCTCTCTCATCCGAAACAACAGCGTGTCGACGTCGGCTCTAGTTCTGCTGCTCAGCGCTACTTCGATAGAAGCGTTGACGGAAGCGCTCTTCCACGTCAGCAGACGGCTATCTACTTGGACCCAGAGGACGAAGATGATTCGTTACTGTTCACAGACGCTATATCGGAGAGCTACAAAGATTTTGGTGAGTATCGCATTTTGTTCTGTGAGAATGCTAGTCTCTAGAAAGCACGACCGAATCGTGAGCAATTCAGAAGCATTATCTTCAATTTTACTGATTAACCAGCGATTGCGTAAAAACTGAGTACAAGAGTCAGGCGAATAATGTTGAGAAAAGGTTGAGGAAAGTCAAAAATTGTGCTGTAAAAAGCAATCATTCTGGACAATCAGCTTCCAAGAACTTTTTGCTTTTAAATGAACAGAGTTTTAGTTGTTTTAAGTCGAATCTCTACTGTATGATCTTCAAGGCCTCGGCAAATATAAAAAGTGAATGAAACTGTCCTTTGATTGATGCTTTTTTAGACTCAGAAAATAGCATTGCTCTGGCGAAAACTACCGGCTGGGAACCGACGAGCAAATTATCATCGCGTCGCAGTGATGATAAGGGCTCGTACGTGGCCCTGCCCGCTTTCAGCGATATCTCATCAATGGCCGCCAGCCTACTCTCCGGTATTTAAACTTCAGCCTTCTTTCTTTCCTTTTCTGTTCATGCCACTAATAATTAACTGATTCGAATTTAACGCTGTTTCAGTTCTCTAGTCTTTCTTCTTTTAAGCCAAATTACATTCGGTCGCCAGCTGAGACAACGCCAATTTTAAACTGTAAATGTAGTTTCATAATCGGCTTCAATATATTCTCTTAATTACAACGCCGTGTTGAGGCAAAGATTTGAGAAATGTCAATTTCCAACTAGTTATCATAACTGAGTTATAATCAAACTTCTTATTTACGTTCATGGCATTCAACAGGTGGATATATATCCCATCGTTCCATTCGCAGCTGTCCAGCATGAACACTATAAAGGTTATTATCTCAGAAATCAAAACTATGCCTCAGAAAACTGACCCGTACGCACCACTGGCAACCAAGCATCTTCGCGAAAGTCTTATATGCTCTTTCTTTCGCTCATATTAAATGTCTGAATTTGAGTCACGATTGGATCATTTGCGCCATAAATGTGAAACTGGATGGTCTTGCAGTGTCAGAAGATTCAGTGTTCATGCCAGGCGAGCTGACAGTGAAGCAGAGCGAGCAGCTGATTGGTCAATTGCTGACAATGCAGGAGAAGAACTCGCTTCTGCTCAAACAGCTCAGCAGCAAATCGCGAGAGTACGACCACATCACCGAGCAACTCGAGCAGCTCGAACGCGAGGTCAGCAATTATTTCTGATTTCTTGTTCAGGTGCTTTGCAAATTGCGTCACAACTCTAGAGAGATTTACCTCGATGACTCATCTTCAGGATATTTCTGTTACCTTCCCCCTCGTAGTCCCTATTCCGAATGGATGAGACAATTGCGTTTTTACCGCTGACTGAAGAGAAGAGATAGACTACAAATGCATACCAGTATTTTGGTCCTTGAATAATATGCTTTTCAGGTACGCGGACTGAAAGGTCGATACAGATTGGACGCCGTGCTCGAACGCTTGACTCTAACCAACCAGCCTCGTGAGACAGCCGTTGTGCCGGCATCGATGCTTGAAGATCTCGAGTGTCGTCTGCGTGAAATGGATGTGGAGCTGCGTCGGGTTAAAGAAGAGGCGTACAAGGCGCAGCAGGGCGCTCTCGACGCCTTCGCCCGCGAGCAGATGACCAGTCAGATGTCGCTCGATCAAGTTGAAAAGCTGCAACGAAGCAATTTTCAGTTGCTTCAACGTCAGATGAGCGGTGCGTGTCCTCTTCCATGGTGAAAAAGTAGCGCGATCATGGTTTCAATCCACATTTTTGGACTTAATTTTACGGATACAGAGTAAGATCTATTTTTCGTCTCAAAAATTCAAGTCTGAATATTAGCAGAATTGCGCCGTTGTCTCGTCATTCATGCACATTGCTAAAATAAGAGGAGAGAGAGATGTTTCGTCGCTGCATAATTATCCAAATTCAAATTTAGTTTACTATGAAAGGCCAATATATTGCAGAACTATCACTGTACGACAACGACATACGTCGGCGTTTGGAGATGATGCCGTCCTACGACTCTCTGTACACCTTTAGCATGAGTCTAATGCGAAAGGTAAAAGCTTTCATAAGAATGTAATCCCAGAATGTTATTTTTCAATGCATTTATTTTCTTTGAGTGTTACAGCTCGGTTTCTTGTGAAGAGCGATTTCAATGATCAAGTGTAGAAAATAGATAAGGTTGTTATAATTCTCAAATTAGGAACGGTGTCAAAAGCTGACTTAAGGTACACGTAAAAACGATTTGTTGAAGACGAGGTTTCTCTCTCTCGAACGACAAAATTTTGAGGGAAGCTGATAAGTTGGAGTGATATTTAAGCATATCAGGGTCTACGCCCTCGGTACTCGAGCAAGTCTGCCATCAGTCCACAAATTCGAATTTTATAGCTTTTAAAACGTTTTGCAAGCTAACAGAGAAGAAGGTCTCTCTCCTCTTTACTTTATTTAATTCGTACAATCTCATCATAAAGATTTGATTAGGCATAAAAAAATTCAAATGTATTCCCTTTTTAGCTGAGACAGCTGCGATCCTCCTTGCTGGACAAATCGGCGTCGGTGTCTCGCGCGGACCTCGAGCTGATGCAGACACAATCATCGCTGCTTCTCACACATGCGCAAGTGGAACGACAAAAGTTGCAGCTGAGAATCGCTGGCATTCGCACGCTTAAAAGACCGCTTTCTTATCACGGCGAGGATCTTTTGACCAGATTGGTGAGATTTTGTTGCAGTTGCCTGACTTTCTGCAAACACGCGTGCGAGTCTGGAGAATAGTTGTACCTTCCGAGGCTTCAGCCTATCATGAGACGCTACGATACACAGGAGAAGACAAAACATTCATCAGATGTGAATTATATTATCAGATGTACAATTTTTTCCAAAACGGTTGTAGAAAATATAAGATGTAATCGATTTTAAAACGTCTACGCGTTGAAAAAGCTTGCATAATGAAGCTTATGATATGTTGCTATGCTGTGCTATCTTTAGGTCAATCCTGAACTCTCCTTCTATCTGCCATTCAAGTTGCACGGATCTCGATTGAGCAAACTGCGCTCCCATACGATCGACGTTCCCGACAGCAACGAAGAATATGCTGAGAATGAGTTTCTGCGACTCTTCGATTACGCCAGACGTACGCTTACGTGCCATTTCGTTACTCAACTTTCACTTCGGCATAGTTACTTATCGGCGTTTGTCCGCACTGAGACACCGACCTGGGCTAGCTCAGATACAAGCAGGCATATTTAATGGCAAATTGTGCATGAAATATGCCAAACATAAATCAGCTAAAACGCTTATCCAGGTGTGGACATAGATCCACATAGTGGAGTACGTACCCTCCCATTTGCCCTTTTTATAATAAAACGTTGCCAACGTCTCGATCATCAAAAAACACCCCACTCTCTGTTTGGTCAACGTGATTTTTCTCTACTTTTGACTCCGACAATAAAAACTGATTCTGTTGTAATCCGAATATCCGAGACAACTGGCTTCAAATTTTTCAGGATTATCTCAAACGTACGAAGAGTTGCCAGTCCGTGATGCAGGTTTGCCTTCGCTGCGCCAGATCGGCTTGCCACCCGCAAGTCAATATCAGTCGATAATACCGCGACACAATGACATACCCACTGCATCCGCATCGTCGCAGCAACCTGTCTATCGTAAACCACAGCCTCCTCCTCCGCCGCCTCCTTCAACGGCTATCATTCGACCAACTCGGCCTTTGCTCAGCTCACTCTACGCGCTCAGAGAAGGCCTGCGTACTGGACAGTCGCAAGGTTGGTTTAGGAAAAATACTTGTACAGCCTGTCGCAGAAATACGCTTCTTTGAATATAATTTGAGGAGCGTAATATCTGCTATCTTAACAACAGTTTTGGATAGTTTCAACCTATGCCGAATGGCTGCTCATAACTGTGAAACTTTATTCGAGTTTGCAGGGCGTCGGCCTCAAAGCTTGATTGAAGGTCCGCGACCTATTCAAATAACTGGAGATATTCGTCGCCTTACGCAGGATGTTTCGCGGAATGGAAACTATACCCGAAATCAAGAGCAACAGATAAATTATCAGTCAATTCAAAATCAAGATGATCGAATGCACCAGAGCCAGCCGCAGTCCATCAATTTATCTGCTCAAGGCTCTACGCCGTTGAAGTAATATTATTATTTGACAATTTCATTTTCTAAATTAGAAAAATGTTGCCTGTATTAAACGTCGAGACGGGAAAATATTCGAATGAATAAAAGCAGAACCAGTGATTAGTTAAAAGATCACGTTTTCACGTTTTCAATAGTTTCAAACTAAATCAACCTACATTTAAAAGAATACACACTCCACTAAGATATTAAGAATCTTATATCGCCATTTACGTTCGCAACACTCATTTTGCGTGTTATTACTTAACAATGACTTGTTCACTGACATAATTAATTAAAATTTTCAGTCTACATAAGCTGGGTAACTGCGGTCAGGTGCGCGCCATTGTGTCGTCGTTCCAAGACGTCTCGAGCGCTCCGACGACGCCGACGTCGCGAATCGCCTCGTACGCGTTGCCCGAATCATACGGTCTCAGAAAGCCAACCCCACCGCCTCCGAGGCGCGTGTTAGTACACCCCACGATGCAAGGCAAGCCAATTCTTCCTTTAGGACATATCATTTTTGCAAACTTTTACTTTTAAACTTATAATTCCTAAACATAATGGTACTTAACAGTTTCTAAAAATGACGAAGATTTATCGCAGTTTATCAGATATGATAATATATGCGTTTTATCGCATAGATTATGTTGCATTCAATGCTGTTCTTATCCCTTATTTTTTCAAATATTCCATCTTCGCTTCACTAGCTAAAAAAATGACTCTTGACATTTTCAGGAGAACGTAATTACGACTTGCCGCCAAATTACGGTAGCTCATCCGCGTCTTCGTCCGAGTATGGCACTTTAGGCGGCATGAAAACAAACCACACCTATGTGAACATGGAACGCCAGTCGAACGCCGTCAACTCACGACTTCCTGCGCGACCCTCGCCGCTGCTCAGTCCGCAGTCGGTTCTGCGCAGGCGTGCAGGACCGCTGGCCGCACCCAGCCCGACGCCCAGTCGAACATCCATCGATCCACCATACGAGACTCTCAGCAGATTTCAGACGACCGCTGGCGAGCAGAAGCAACAGTCGTCGTCTCTCATCGCACCGGTAAGTAGGAAATATGCCAACAATAAACACTACGACAGTTTTTGCCTTTGCCCCATGCCGATGGCACTTTTATTGTTTGATTAAAGCTGAACTATTAAAAGGTGATATAACTGACATTGGCAGTTTAGCTGAATGACCAAAGAAATCAAATTCCGTTGGATAGGGTGCATATCAAGAATACAGGAGGAATTCTCATGGCCTCGGTTTTGTCCCGATTTTGTGATATTTTTGACTCTAGGTAGTCTTCGTTTCGAATGTCTTTATCGAACGATTCGAAAAATTATCAACTTTAGAACTGTCGGTCTTTGGTAATATTTATAGTTTGATGAACTAAGTAGCTAACTCGGTTGAGCAAAGCGCAAGCCTTGATCTTCTATTCACGGCTACCTCTATTCCATCTGAAGTACCGAACTGGTGCACGGCCTACCTTAATCTATTATCAAATAATGCAGCTCTCATTTTAGCGCAAAACCTACACGAGCCTTCTTACTCAGTCACCAAATGGCAACGCGAACTCGCCGCCGAGTCGCACGTCAACTGCGTCAGCGTCGTCGCTAGGACTAAGCCGCTTGCCAACTTCGGGTGGGACTGGCAGCAGCATGCTTCAGCGCGGAATCGACGTCCGATATCGTCCAACGGCCGCAGGCGCTCGGCAGTCGGTCACTAGTCTCGGTTCCCCGCTGCCGGAACGACCTCACAGCGCTGCGGCGTTGAGCGAGACGGAGAAGCTGGGCAGGATCCAGGTTTGCCCTCGTTCTTTGTTCTTTCATTCTTTGGTCGATCGTGAATGCGAGGTGGGGACACCTTATAAAAATTTAGCAGCTTATATGCAGCGTGAGAGTGAAGGGCTTTACTGTGTTGTCACAGTAAGCTCGGAGATGAGTGAGGAAGAATTTTTTGCCCTATATTGATTAGATCACCTGAAGAACACTGAGAGCCGAAATAGTTCAACACATTAGAAGCACCTTCCTTCGTCAAATACTGACCAAGTTAGAGCAAAACACTTTAACCTAACTTTACTGAGCTGAGCGCAACAACACATGTCTGTCACTGCATCAGCACACCTTGCTACTCTCCCCATCGCATGCTTCCCTCAGGCGTGTACAAACGCCTGAGACAGGAATAGGTTTTATAGAGAGTTGTTTAAATTTTATGTATCTGGAGTTGTTTGGTACGCGAGTGAGTTAATTTTGGCGTCGCTGAGTTTACAATTACGGGCGAAAGAGCAGCTGGGCAGAAGACATTGGTGTTGAACTCATTGGGCACACTATGACGGTTTCCAGCGTTCCTCTTGCCAGTTTAAACAAGCAACGGGGGAAAGTTAAAAGAAAATCTTTTAGCAGTTGGAGGCGGAGATGGCGCAGACAAGGTCGGTGCAGAGGATTCCGTCGATACCGGAGGAAACGCATGTGAGA
>NIUQ01001517.1:0-29612 GCA_002796945.1 Plectus sambesii
AAATAATCTAGAGGAGGAATGAGGTGTCAGTCAATTCCCATTAGTCAAATGACACCTCATTCCTCCTCTAGATTATTTTAGCCTTTAGGTCGATTATTTCTATATTGTCCTCACTTTTCCATCTTGCGGCGCGAAGCGCCGTTTTTCTTTCTTTTTATTTGGGTCGCTTTCTAAGATTTACCTTTTCATACATGGGGGAAGTAATCAAGAATGAGGAATACTTTCTCAAATCCTTTTTGAGCTTTTCAGTGGAATGGAAATACAATTTTTACAAACTCTGTTTTGTCAGTACACAGATTTAAATTTCCCGCCTTAGTCGAAGTGAAAACTTTTGTAAGAATCCGACATCATTTTCGAAGTTCTACCCTAAAGCAACCTAGCATACCAAATTTCAACAAAATCCGAACACTTTTTGCCAACTGCGCCAAGTCAAACTCGGCGTGTGACCCGATCACGGCGGATCAGTAGTCCGCTTTGCGCTTTTTTTCGCTTTTCGAGTTATGCTCAGCTATAAATGAACGTAAAAATATAGTAAATATAGCGTTAGATTCCTAACAAAGCGATCTACACAATATTGCTCGCCGATTTTGAATCTAAGTTAACATTGAAGCGCTAAAAATATTTTTAAAATCTCTATAGTTAACGGATTTCGGGGTTCACTTAGCAACAAAGTAACGTAAAAATACAATGATGGTGTGGCGGGGTAGTAAAGAACATGCCCTGAATGCCACACTGGTTATTAATCATTCGGTGTTTTCTTTTACGCATTACTCATTCCTTTTCTCACCTTTCCTGTGCTCTCTCATATTATGTACGACGTGGTGAGCTATCAATAAAGGCAGTTTACCCGTCTCACGGCCTAGAACACAGCTTACCGCCCCACCCTATTACAATGGTATCAAAAAAAGAGCGTAATAAGAAGCACACACTAATGCTTCCCGATTTTGAATATAATTAGAAGCTAAAAAGAAAAATAATAAAGTGTGAACGGCTCCGAACTGACCAAACCGGTAGTACTGGGTCATCTCTTCCATCGCCCTCAACAGCCGTGTACTCTCATACTAATTTATGATTGTATTTTTCTACGAATCTTCTACATTTAGCGATCATGTTGAATCATAATTTATTATTTTTACTTCGTTAATTCGATCGTTAGAATTTTTTGAAAATTTAGGGCGCGCGAGCGGTCTGATCCGCCGTGCGATTGTCTAAGAGTACCGTAATTACACGCTTCGAGCTACGCCATAATGCTACCGTCGATGCACCTCATTTCGGTCACTTTTAACGAATATTCGCGATTACGTAAAAATTAAAGTTTTGTGGTAGGAAGGGATTAATAGAGTATTAAGGAGTGTATATACGAAATTTCACGTCAAACCCACAAATATTCGCGGAGATAAACGCTGTGAAAGACGCGCACCTATGCCGTTTTAGGGCAAAAAGGTGAACCTCATTCCGGTCACTTTACTCTTTGACAGCTTCTCAGAAATTTCTAATTCATCCAATTAAATTTTTCATTCTACCAAATGATAACTGGTGAAAATAAGATTTCAACGATATATCAAGCTTTCACTGAAAGTGATTTGTCGAAAAGCTATAATGAATAGAAATTTAAAACTACGCCCCGCGGAAAAAACTGATGCAAAATTTGAGTGTGCTCGAATCGGCCGCCATATTTCTTGATACAGAATGCGAATCTAATAAATTTTGTAACCAAAAGAAAGCTCATCGTTTAGGCTTTCCATTGATGTACTGTTTGCTCGATTTAATTTAGTTTTAGTGGCATAATTATTCACTCTTATCAAAGTGGCCGGAATTATATTCTGGCCGGAATCGCATTCATCTACGATAACAGTCAAATTTCGTTCGATGAGAGGAGCCCGCCGACTTACTGTAATCTACATGCATTATGACAAGAATAAATAATATTCTTGGTAAAACATTTCAGCGCGTTCGCCACCGGGGGCGCTGATAGGCACTGAGAGGCGGTGATTCAGCTGATTGCTTTTACTTTCACTAGCGCTGTCCCAGTCGCAAATGAATTTATTGAAATTTAGAATACACCGAAATGAAATATGAAAATGTTTTTATAAGAAATGAATAGACCATATCGCAAGGTTCATTTTCGTGTAGTAACTGTTGAAATCTGTTGATCACAAGAGAATCACGATCCTCTCGAAGTGTCTGACCCGCGAGTTACTCTAGTGGGGATACGCGGTCAGTGTGTCTGTATGTCTGTGTGTGTCAGCGTTCTAATTGGTTCGAACTGGGTCCGAGCGTCCCCTCATGGCGAGCGTTGGAAACTGCCCGTTCTTAGTACGGTTCGGGGCCCCTTCAAGGCAAGAGTTGGAAACTATTGAAAGGGTGGGAAACTGCTGTGCGACCTAACTTGGTCCGGACGCCACCTAGTGGCGAATGTCGGAATATACCCATTCTAAGTACGGGCCAGGGCCCTTCTGGCAAGCTTTAGAACTTACCTATGCTTAGTATGGGCTGGGGCCCCGTCATGGTAAGCCTTGGAATCTGCCCATTGTTAGTAACGTGTCAGAGGTCACTTCGAGGCAAGCGTCGGAATCTGCCCGGCCCTAACCGATCTTGGCGCCCTCTCCCAATGTAGAGACGGGCAAAGGTGGTTCTGACCAGTCACTTTCACTCGACTGCGCGCCCAGCAATTAGCGTGCGTACAAATTTGGTAGTGAAATTACGGTACTTGGGGCCCGCTGACCGCTAAACGCTGAACGTTAACTTCGAAATTCAATAAAAAAGCACTAGAGCATAGATAAAAATCGTTTAACCACTCGCAGGCTATTTTTATGATATCAGCTTGCCTATATGCCTACATTTTGTTCAATAGAGACTATAATAAGGTGAAAACGACCTGCGCAACATATACGGCTTTTCGGTTTTATGCAATTTATTAAATAACGACGAATCGAGAGGCTTGGTTCCCTTCAAATTCGAAATCTATGGCATTGATTACCCCTAATTCACCCTTTTCCGCAACTAATTACATCACTTTACCCCCGCAGTTTTCTGTTTGAACATTTAGTACGTAAAAGTCGCGAAAATTAGGGGTTGCGCGTGCTTAAAGATCTGTAACTTAAGAAAGAGAAAACAGATCAGCCGGTTCCCTACATCACCAGAGAGAGGAAATGCAGGAGAATCTTCTGAATACTCTTATGAATTGATCTGAAGGAATTAGACCCCGCAGTTTTGGCTTTGAAAGCAATTTTGGGGCAACGAAATTTCGGCGTCAGTCTCTTTTGCCAAATCTCAACAGAATAGCAAACAAAATTAATCAAAATGACCGGACTGTTTCAAATATTGTGTTTTCGACCTTCGTTAGTGTTTCTTTCAGCTTAAATTGCTGATTTTTAACCTTTCAACTGACAGTAAATAAGTTATTTGAAGATTTCTTGATCCATCAGGGCAATTCCGGGAGTTTTGAAGCGCAGTCGCGATATTCACTATGACCGTTAATTGGCCGCCTTAAGCATGGGTAAAAGTGGCCGAAAGGATCGAACTTCAAACTTAATTTTGAGAGCCTGAGATATCTATAAAATTACGAAAACATTGTAATCATACTAATCGCGGTCTCCTCTATCCAACGGTATATATTTTTCTGATCAACGAATTTTTTTAAATTTCGGCTGCCCGTCTCTATCCAATGAACGTCAGAAATGATCTAATCTCATACCGTTCATTGGTTAAGGGTGATAATAAAAAAAGTTCGACTTTCGAGCGCGTGAGAGGGCCAGACAGAGCCGCAGATTGATAAATTAAAAAGGAAGTGACGCACATGATCGACGTAGAAAACAGACGTGAAATTATTACACGCGAGTGTGAATTGTCGCGCTTTAGAATTTTATGGAACAACCCATGGAAATTTTCCATGGGTCTGCTAGTATCCATAATCAGAGCTTGGATCATTCCTGCATCGATCAACATGAAAAGCGAGACTCCACACCACAACACTGTAGCGCCATAAATAATTTAGACACAAAGTACAGTTGTAAACTATACTCAAAACAGTAGTGCAAGTGTCGAACAAAATATAAAGTCAATTTTATATCGCGTTCTCTAACAAAAGTTGCCCTAATAAATACAGTTTAGAATTACGTTAAGTGAAACGTCGACTGCAAAAAACTTTGGCCGCAAAAACCATGTCACAGCAACTATTTGCCGCGTGTTATTGCTTGTCGAGTAGGCTTGTACATCAAAGCTCCACCCACTGATCGACAAAAGTGTTATAACGTCACAGCAGAGGCTAATAGCAGTTGCGTAGTAACAGTGCAACGACGAGCCGAAGACTGCACTGTAGAACCTTGCTAGCGCATGCGCGTTATTCTATTGAGTTTTGAGAAGTTCACCTGTACGGACTTGTATCTTCTCTCTAAAGTCTTATGTACTAGAACTTATATGTCACAGTTTTTCTTTATATGAACTTCAATATGATTTGTGAATTTAAGATAACAATAATGTCTCAGAAGGCGTTTATCGATTCAGTAACGCGCCATTTCAAAGGTACGCATCCAGCGAGCCATCCATAGACTAAGTCTACTATTTTGCGGATTTTTTCGTAAATTGTCAGAAAATAGTCGGATTTTGTCCCAATTATTTTCGCCGATGAAAGTGCACCGTTATCCCCCATCCTCTCAGCCGCATATTGTCAAACTTTGTTCAGAGGTAAGCGAGATCCTACTATCGCGCCCAGTACTAAAAATCGCGCGGGACGACAAGTGAAAAGACTAATTTATCTGTCGCTACATAGTACAAAACGACAGTAACTATAAACGGACGCATTAAGTTACGAAAACTGGTATCTTACCGAATGTACCCTCTCCCACGACGACTAACGCATACCGTAATACGCCGTTAGAACTTTTAGAAAGCCTCATTCGGAGCAAAAGTTACAAATGATCATGGCAGCTGTATGATCTATTAAAGTTGATGACTCTAAAGATGAAAGAAACGAATGGCCGCCGATCGGCAACTCATGCAATAGATTTTTTTATGCACGGCGAAGCACCTTTCTAATGCAAAATGTGTTGTTTAACCGTGTTACGGCAGCTCAAGTCTCTAACGGAGCCCTGTCGAAGTACCGCGACGGCTCTTCATTGCGTCTCGCTTCGTTTTCCAGCATCCTATGAAGTCGGTCGCCTGCAACGATTCTACTTTTCTTCGTTACCAAGTTCGAAAAGAAAGCGCGAACTGAAAAATGAAGAAAAGGCTCCCGATAACAAAAAGCTCTTTGAGAAGGCTAAAACTAAGGCTGAAGTCGGTGGTAATCGTTCTTCGCGTCCTATTCCCAAGGATCTTAAGCTGCTGAAAGCGACCGTTTCGAATGTAAGAAAAAAGTCAAATAATTCTGCAAGAGGGGAGATCAAGAAGAGCGATGAGGCGATTGTCAGTTTGCCGCCAGATTTCGAAGACAAGCTGCGAAGCTGGCCAAACCTGCTAAAATGCGAAATTCAGCAGGAAGTCGATCGAATCGAGTGCGTATTCCATTTTAAATTGATTCTTTAAATCAAAATAATGAAAAAAAAATTCCTTTTGCAATTTACACCGTTTCAACTTTAATAAATAAGCTTTCCCAATTAAAGGGGACATATTTCCGGTAAAATCAATATAAAAATATACTGTTTGATTTATTTTGAAATCTTCTTTGAATTGGAAAGTGTCATTATATTAGTGAAAATTGGATATTTCAGCGCACTGATGAAGAGTGGACCGTTGGAGGAGCTGGTGGCGTCGGGCGCTGTAATCGGTCACCTGACCTTTTATTCAGACGAATGGTATGTGGGCTTGAAACGCCTGCTGCGATTTCGTCTGCCAAAAAACCGTTCCTTCCCGCAGACGAGTCTTACTCCAGGTTGGTCAGCTTATGGCTCGTTATGTTTGTGAATGAAAACGCCGTTTAATTTGTTCAGGCAGTCCTTTATGCATATCAGACGCAGAGAATCACTTGGTTCCGCTGTGCGAGGCGATTCTCGTTTCGGTCAAGCAGAAAACCGTCACGGTTTTCATTACCGCGGACAAGTAGTGTTTATCTTGCAGGGTCTTTTATCATAATTTGTCATCTTTACGTTCAGTATTATCAATCTTTGCATACGATTTCATCAACCTTGGACTCAGTTTGTAAGCAAGGTTAATGAATTTGAATGCAAAAATGTTGAATTATGATAAATGACCCTTTATTTTCATAGCATTGATGAAGAATATTTTCGCTTTAAGGTTCTCCAACATCGAGCAGGCGTTGAGCGACCGGCGGCGCACTTGGGTGGTGTCTCCATCGAAGGCTAACCCATCGTTGGAGCGTCTGCTGGATTGGTCATATTTGGCTGCGAAATCGGAAAATAAGAAAGGGCTGGGAGTCGGCGTCGATCTTCTTCTTTACGCCTACCGCGCGAAGATGATGCACTTTGTCGCCGCCGGTGCGTTATTTCTGTTGAAGCTGCGCTTTTAGGTCAGTACGCGGACAAGATTTCTTGTAATTTTGAAATGAAATTGATTATATTCGATAATAGTATGGGCCGAATACGACTTTACCTATTGCATTTAGGTTTAGACTGAGATGATATTCTAAGCCTAAGACACGTTTAAGATCAGAAGGGAGTTTACCACGATCGGCATACAGGCAGTTAGGCAGTATTGTTCTGTTGGAGCAGAGTATACTTTTACATGCATACATTAACGTAAATTTTAGGCTTTTGGTGATATGAGCTAAGCTAGTCTTTAACCGTGAGCATTTCATCAACGCTTCTTTAGCTCATGTTTGGATTTTAGACGATATGCCTCGAAAGTTCTTTTACAATCTCAACGATCCACAGAAGAAAGCAGTCGCTGCAGCGTTGAACCCGAAGCGGCCGTTGGTTGCCATTCAGGGCCCGCCCGGGACCGGCAAGACGCTCGTCGTCGCTGAAATCATTCGACAGTGCGTCCGCGAACGGAAAAGAGTGAGCGACATTTACTGTCTGGTTAATGCTTTTGTGAATTGTAATGGACGGGTAGCGTGTGTGACCTTCCGCTAAAATCATGCTAAACTCTCTTTATTGCCACATTTATGTTGATAAAGCTTTCGTATAGTTTTGTTTGTTTACTCTCGCGGGCCGTTTTCTTTGAAGACAGCTATCAACTTTAATTTATCAGCCCATCAACAATTTGACCAATCAAGTTTTTTGATATCTTTTATTGGCATTGATCACATAACAAATGATATCTTGCTGTGCGTTCAGGTGCTCGTATGTGCTGCGTCGAATGTGGCGGTGGACAACATCCTAATGCGAGTGAAAGACGATGTTCCTCTCGTACGGCTCGGCATCGCTTCGAACGAGACGGCGCAGCAGTTCTCTATCGATGACGAACTGAATTGCGGAAAATATGCCGGCGACTTGCAGCTCAAGTACAAGCAGCTGGTCAGTTTTGCTCCCTTTCTGCGATCTTTTTTGATTTAGCTCTTGATTAATGATTGTTCGACGTCGTGGGCAGAATTGATATTTTTTGTTCTGTGCAACTTGAAATACGGCTTATTTATCTTCTGAAGTGAACAGTAGAATAGGCACAAGATTGATCCGAATAAATGTAAGCTAAGATTTATATCGGCTATAATTTCCTCAATTTTGCACGCTATTTAAACCGGAATAACTGTGACTATTCTCAATTTTGAAATGTCGCACTTATTCAGATTCGAATCATTTTTCAGATGCAGTTACGCTTTGCTGTCGCCGATATTGATGAACGCGAGAAAGATGAAAAAATTAAACGTTGCTTGCAAGAAATTCGAAAAATCGAGCAGCAAGCTAAAAAGGTACTTTGACTTTCCTGAGACATGTTTAATTACGTTATTATTGCTGTAGGATATCGTGGAGGAGAAGTTGGTCTTCTTCAGTACGCTGACATCATCGATGATGAACATCCTTAGCGTTCATCGTCTAAGCCCAGACCTGGTGATAATCGACGAAGCCGCCCAGGTTCGTACATAAGACGATATTTTCATCGATGCGGATAATTTTTTTAGGCGATGGAGGTTTCTTCATGGATACCAATCCTGACGGGCGCTCGCTGCGTTCTCACTGGCGACCACTGCCAATTGCCGCCCGTCGTGCTCAGTCAACAGTTTGCCTTTTTTATATTTAAATTTGGCAAATTATAACTAACATTTTCTTTGGACTATTCAAGTTCAGCAACAGATAGTGTAATAGTCTGTTCAGAAACTAGGATTAGGGAATCGTTTTTAATGCTTTCGCCTTTCCTTCTAAAAAATAAGATTTTGGCTCAAGTATCACAATCTCAACGCTCTTTCAAGTGTTAGGGCTTAGGTTTAGGCTTAGATAAGCAAAATTCCCGGTTTAAGCTTAAGCATCAAAAAGATGGGATATTTGCGTCAAATGAAACAGAAATTTACTTGCTGAGAGGGCAAGCGAAAGCATTGGTTATACTCTAAACAGCAGGTAAATCTTTACACGGCGAAAACGAAATCCACTTAAATCGAATAATTTTGAATATAATTTCCCTTCAGGGCTCAAGAAGGCGGGCTGGGCGTGTCTCTGATGCAGCGACTGAGTACAGAGTTCAAGCCAATCAGCCAGATGCTGACAGTTCAGCATCGAATGCATGAGAAGATCATGAAATGGTCGTCGGAATACTTTTACGATGGCAAACTTGAAGCTGCAGAAAGTGTCAAGAATGTGACGCTAAGGTAAGACAATGGTCATATTGCAAGCGCGCTGATTGTACACTTTTCGATTATTTCCAACTATTTTCAACTAATTAGCTCGCTCGTAATTCTTCAGTTTCAATAATTTTACGAAATTGTCTCTATTTCGCATGTAATATGTTGATTTGTTCAGCCAGATTAGTCAAGTGCCACCGGGATCCGTGCAAGATCAGCCGCTGCTTCTCATCGATACCGCCGGTCGGGACGACATGCGCGAGCAGAGGTCCTCCTTTGCCGAGTCCATTGGCAACCCCGGTAGGAACGCCGTTTTTCATTGCTCTTTGAAGGGAATTTTATAGAAAAGTGAACATACAAATAGACACGATCGCAGCCAGCTTGTCATGGATATCTGAAAAGAGTATATGGCGCATTCCTTTAAGCTAAAAGTGACTGAAGTTCTTCTTTTATGGTGTATCTTGCAGGAGAAGCGAGACTGGCCGCCATCTATCTGCAGAAACTGATCGACTTTGGCGTGAAGCAGACCGATATCGGCATCATTACTCCCTATGCGTTGCAGGTCTGTTGTATCCTTCTCCTTTTCGCTTTTCCATTCTTTTTGACATCCTTCTCCTTCCAGGCCGCCCTCATCAAAGAGTTGGTCAGCGACCGCTTCCCCCAAGTCATGGTCAACACCGTTGACAGCTTCCAGGGCCAGGAAAAGGAAGCTATCATTCTCTCGATGGTCAGGAGCAATGAACGGCCAAACAACCAGAGTTCGGATTTTTTAATAAATCATTTTATGAATAAAAAGTTCTGTTGCAGGCAAAGTGGGATTCTTGGCCGACGATCGCCGCATCAACGTGTCGGTGACGCGAGCAAAGAAGCATCTGGTAGTGATCGCGGACAGCGCCACGGTCACCGTTGCCAAGCCGATCGCCAGCCTCCTCGGCGTCATCCGTCGAGATGGAACTGTCCAGGATGCGTCCGACTACGATGAAGGTGCGCTAGATATTTATAATTTTCTTGATCAATAAGAAATCGAGCCGGGCACCGTGTTGGGAAAGATGAGTTTTTCACAATGAATGATAGTCGTTTCTTGGCTTTTACATGCGTAAATTAACAGAACCGCTCTCGACATCCGAAGCAGTTTGCTGTATTTAATCTAAATATTATTGTTATCAGCAAATTTTGGCTATACAAACGATTCATTGAATTCTTTTTAACCAATATTTTTTCCATTTCAGATGTGAGGCGGTTCAACTTGAGCGCCGCGTCGATCGAGAGAGTGTGGACGAAAGCGGTGAACACCACGAAGCGAATGGATGCTGGTGACGAGCACCGAGTCGAATCTCTTGTCAAAGACGGTCCGCCGGTCGCCGAGCCGAAGCGATTTCGGTGACACCCCCAACCTTTATCTGTGATCCGTAGAATAACTATTTCTAGCGCGAATAGATTACAATCGTATGTGTGTTTGTGTACGATAATTAAAACAGAGTTTTATCGCGTTACCCCAGCGCAATTTGGTAAAGAGTATTCACAAAGGACTCGGAGGATAAATGCACATATGGTATAATGTACAACAAGCATAGTATATACAACTATTAAGTGATAGCAGTGGCGGAAGAAATCGATGGACGCAAATAATTCCGAAAATGCGGAATAGGTTTCAATTGTCGTTCCATTCGCATTGAAACTAGCACAAAGTGGAAAAAAGACAAAAGCGAAATGACGCTAAGACAAAAGCTTTTCATTCGAGGCGACACTCATCGCGCTGTGATTGCTGCTGGACGGTTCGACGGGGGAGAGGGGAATCGTCGCGTGATCGTTCTCCTTCTCTTCGCCATCGCTGTCTTCAACAGTTTCAGAAGTCGGCGACTGCTGCACCGAGTGGACGACCACCGTAGGCTCATCGTCGTCTTCCAACTGGACCTGCGCGCCGTCGACTATTCGAAACTGACCATGCTCCATCGCCCGATCGCCGTCCGCTTCGATCTCCTCGGGACACTCGTCCACTTCGTTCTGAAACGCGCGCTCTTAATCATACGGACTTATTTTACAAACTACTGAAAATTGGGAAATTCAGATGTTGAAGGGCTATAAATATTCAAAGGTACTAAATTTCGCAACTTTCCCTCTCCAACTGGTAAAAAATTATGACAGCAGAAATAGGGTAAATATCTCGATGGTATAAATATTCGCAAATTGGCCGAATTGAGAATTTTGCGAAAATTAATAACTGTGAATAATTCCTCCCCTACACTATTGAGTTTTAACTCTTCGCAGTCATTACCATATACGAAACAAATTCTCAATTATGAAACTAACCACTATCAGCGAAATTGGCCGCTGATGTCTTGTCAACGAGAGTTCCTGCTTCGAGTCGATCGACGGCCGGTACTCTTCCAGCTCAACAGCGCCGTCGCCCGTCGGCGTGAGCACTTCTTGAATCGGCGCGATTGGCCGTCTGCCAATAAACAACGCTTATATAAACTCAAAAAACGAATAAGAAAGAAACGCACTGCTGTTTGCGTCGGCGGCCACCACGAGGCGGACGCGTGTGGGCGAGCTCGGAATCGCTGTGGGACACGATGAGATGGGCGGGGTGGGGGTGGGTAGTATGAGGTTGCTGGACGGGGTGCATGTTGGAAGGCACGGTGGTGACGCAGGTCTGCGTGTGGTCGATGGGCCCGTTGAGCGCCTCCACCAGCGGCAGCGTCTCGTAGCGCGTCACCTGTCGGTGCGTGCCGTCGGCTTCGACTGACAGCGCCGGAGCCGAGTTGCTCAGCAACCGCATCGTCTTCAACTGCAGCAGCGCACGGAACGGCGAGCGGCAGATTGGACAGTTCGATGCCTGAATAAGGTTAATCGTGGTGAGAATCAGGAATCTCATTGTGATTACCTTGTATCGGAGTGTTTCAGCGCACGCGTTGCACAGACACAAATGTCGGCATGGAAGGATGACTGTATCGCGCATGTCCGACATGCACACGATGCATTCGGAGCCGTTTTCATCCGACGGACACATGTCCTTAAATAGGATTAGATTTTGTCACTTTTCAAATCATATTGAGCGCGTTGCTTTAAAATAAATTCAATAAAATGTCTATACTGGCAATTTCTTCAGCAGAAAGAAATATTACATTTACAAGTGCATGTAAAAATCAAGAAATTAATATCAATCATAGTGAAAAATGCTGTTTTGCAACAAAATTAGCTCATCTCTTTCAACTACAATTATTTCTTAATTATAACAAATGAGAGTATAATTTGTTTATAATATTTACAATAAAACCACGTAATAAGAGCTCACGTCATTTTCCTGATCGACGTTCTTATTCTCGATGCCGTAAATTTCTTGCAGCAGATAGCAAACGCCGTGGACGAATAGTTTCTGCTTCAGCGGCTTCAATATGTAGCCGTGCCCTTCCGCCGACCGCTCGACCACAGCGAGCGTCGCGTGGCTTTGTGGCGCTTCTAAACGTTCATTCTTCGCCTTATAAAAGATTGTGTGCTTTGCACCATACCGTCGACGTCGTAATCGTGCGCTTCGCAATGAATAACCACTGGAAACTCGTCATCATTTTCGGGATCATAACGCATCTGAAGACGATGATATTAATAACAAGCCACGTTAATATTAATAACACGACGAACTTGATCGACGTTGAACAGTTTCGGATCGAAGACGAAATCGTTAAACGTCTGATTCGAGCCGATTTCAAAGGCAAACTTTCTCGAGCACAGCTCGGGCGCCTTTGGCACGTAGCTAAAACAGCCGAAATAAAATTGAACTCAGTTGAATGCTAGCTTACGTTATACCGCCATTAGCGCTGATCGCCTCGCGAGCAAAGAACAGAATCTGAAGGGAACAGGCGCTATCACAGTCGAATACAAACTCGATCCGGTATTTGTCCGTCGATTCCTCATTGAGAGGGTGGATTTGCGTCTCGTCTGCGATCTTTATCCTGTAACATTTTGATGTCGTGCGCCCACAACGCGCCTCTCTACTCACTTTACGAATTTAATCGAATCTCGACGAATGTTGATTAAAGCATTCAGCGTTCTCGTCGGATCGGTGTTCGATTGCTGCACATAAGGGAACTGCAATATTGTTTTTATAATTAGTAATAAGTGAATGTGCGAATACTCGTACCATCACAGGTTTGGTGCCAAGAAAGTCCAAGTCGGAGTTATCGCCGAATAAAAAAGCTTCTGGTTGGCTGAGCTCAAATCGCTCGCCGCCCATCAGAAAATGAGTACCAAAAAAGTCGCCTGAACGCAAAATCATGCATAGGTATCTCAGCATTAATTGCACTCAATCTACTTTACCTGAACGAGAGGAAAACTTGTTGATTTGCGATCCATCTCCTTCTTCGTCGTCGCGAGCGCCCCTAAATCGCTGCTGCACTCTCGATGAAATGTTCCCCATTTTGACACTTTCCACCCAAAAGCTCTCTCCTCAGCTTCAAGTCGTAGCTTTTAAGAGCGCGACGACCACCAACGACGACGAAAACGACGTCGACGCCGACCTCGGGAAATGCACGCACGAGCACGACCTCCTTCTCCGAGGGTCACAAGAATGCGACTGCGTTGCGAGAGTACGTACTACGGTAGCCCGCGCAGACGAACGCTCTTTTGTCAACAGTAGTATGGATTTCGTTCATCCTTGGAATAAATTTGAATGAAAAAGCTAAACGTTCCCTTTAGAAATCACTGGCTCGAGCCTATTTACTTTCCATAACTGTTCGCCTGAAAGAGAATGAAATATTAACGACTAAAGTAGATCTGATTTGCTCTTGAAGTCAGTAGCACGAAGTTGCGACCTTCCGCGCTACAAGAAGTAGATAGGAAGAAGGTAAAATATTTATTAACAAAAACGTGATTTCAGCTGGTTTGAAAAATACTATGGATATGGTCGGACTTGTGATCGCATAGTGATCCGCGTCGATTCCTTGCACGCTTGCGACTAGACCTCAATCAATAATAATGATCATTTATACGTAATGATTAGTCAATTATCACAACAAGCAAATAGACAAACAACGTTTTGATGTCATCAGATGGTTTTAATCACGTTTTCATGCAATAATTCTCAAATAAAATATATGGTACGTACAGTAAATCATTGTTAGCACTGAACACATTATTCATAGCTTCACATGGTTGATGAAGATAATATTTTTCAGTCCTGGAGCTTGTACAATACTGGATATATTGTAAGTAAGCAATTTATACGTCCAGCGAATCTTGCCTTAGCCGTGGGGTCATTAATGACTTGTATTTATTTATCTGACTATGGCCGCTTTAAAGAAAGCTATTTGTTTAATGACTCAACTTTAGAGCTTACAACTCTTATTGCCTTACAAGTGTCAACATTTTGCGAATATAGTGATGATATTGCGAACAATTACGTCGATTAAAAACGTCTTTCACAATTAATACTTTGGATATTTTGGTTCTCCACCCATATGGCAAGTGAACACATTGACGTCAGATGTCACTACATCAAGTCTAAATTCATTATTTCATTAAAACAGATTCTGTGTATGCTTTCGGAAGAGTGTTTTGATCAGTGTTGCAAAAAGTTAATTGAGTAAATCGATAGTCCTATGCTTAAGCACTAACTTTTACTAAAATAAACTAAATTGATTTTAGTGAAAGTTAGTGCTTAAGCATAGGATTATCGATTTACTCGATTAAACTTTTTGCAACACTGGTTTTGATGATGCAACCTAGAATATATGCAGTGGCAGTTCAGACAGACCCGGACTGGACCGGCGATTCCATTTAACCAAGTTCTTCGGTTTTTCCATTGGAATTCTGCTAGGGATCTAAGGCATCGTTCGTTCTTTGATCGATTCATGGCTCAGTCTCTTTTGCGTTAAGCCGCTGTAACTCCAGATTTTCTTGGTTCCAAGAAACGTCTCGTGACGCCGATTCAGCAGCATTCTTCGGATGTTTGCGAATTAGATAAGTGCAGTATGCAATAATGACAAATGATATACATACGTTAACCAGAATATATATAATGATAACAAGTGCGAATTGTTTTGTCTGCGAAATTATATCGCGCAGGGTTTTTGTGCAGTTGTCATCAGGGCTACTTTCCTGAAAAATAAGGTTAAAAAAATAACATTTGACCCTAACCGATCGAAGGAAAATTAATCATACCTTATCCGCTGTGGCCAGTTCGTAGCCCTGACAAGAAAATTTTTCCTCCATGACTCTAAATCCTGCGGAATTTCCGCTAGCGAAGCTCGAAAAGAGAAGAAAGATTTCGTCTTCTGGCTCTGATCGTTTTATCAATATGAAAAAGCAAAGTTTCACTAGAGCCGCCAATAGTTGTACAGCGACCATAATTCGAAGTATCTATAAGTCAAAATCGATAAAATGCATTCAATATTTAAGCACACTCATATTCTGTTTTTCACAATTTGAATAGTCCCTTACTGTTCTACTTAACTTACTCATATTAATGATACTCGTTCAGTAAAGATATATTTCGGCGAATAGAGGTATCCTGAGTCAAAAATGGCTCATTAAAAAATATGTTCACTATGAGAGCGAACACTTGCGGAATCACATAGTGCATATCAGTCGGTGACAATAAAAAAATTCGAGATGACTTCGCATCGTTCATAACAAAATCAACCACTGTTAAAGCAATTCAGTATTCATTGTTATTTTGAAACCCTAAATCTTCAGAAAACAAACAATTTAAACCTCGATTCGTCGATCGTATTAGTTTAAGTTCATAGAAATAAGCTAAAATGTACTGCAAAGCGCTACTAATAGGACTTTTAGCACATCAAAATTAATTTTTAAAATTTTAGCAGTCTCGTTATCAGTAAAACAAATAAAGGTCAGAGCAATCTGCAATTTGCTTCTCTGATGGTGCCCTAGCGTTGAGCAGTACTTATGGGCTGCATATCTTATGATTAAGTGTAATCGTTACATCTCCAATCCAACTTTCAAAAAATCATACCTTAGTAATAGAGAAAAAGAGAATGGTTTTTCTTTTATGTTTGCCACTGCTTTGAAAACGAATGAGACATAACTCCAAGATATTGATAATACATTGGATGACTGAGCAGTATACTGCACGTTGCAAAGAATCATCCAACTGAAATGAGAGAACAAGTGACTGTAAATGTGGAGATCAGCTATGCACTCTAAATACATTAGTCATCGCCAGATAGGTGTGTTGGCTCAAGCTTGAGAAGATAAATATACCATTATGCTGGGTTGTTCCAGCAGCGGTATGGAATCACATCTGATTACTTGCTTGAAGAAGCAACTATCATTATAGTAACTACCTCGGAGAACTTTAACTACCCAACCCACGTTGATGACCTATCAAAAATTATATTCAGATGGTCAATGTTTGCTAACTGAAGCGTCTATTACTGTTCTTGATAGGAACGGTAATGAAAGTATTTTTAAACTAGCCTGTTTGAGATAATGGAGGTCGATTTCTTGCTTAAAAGCCACTGTCGAATTCTTGTTGAACGATGCGAGTTGCTTGTATTTAATTTTCCATTTAAATATAAATATGATAATAATCCATAAAACACTACTCACAATATAAGTAATAGTCCAATAGCGAAGCAAACGTAGAGGCCATCCTTCTATTGTACTGAAAACGTCGATTATCGGAAGAATTTTAGGATAGCCTGGTGTGACTAGTGTGACAACTTAACTAAGTAATTAAGTTTTATAACTTATTCAGATGCATTTCTATGGATTTTTGAGGTTTAGACAAACCGTGGGCATGAGAGGGCGGCTTTCTTTGAAGGCGAGGGTGCTTCCGACAGGTTACATGAACATCCAAGGGGAAATGCCCCTGTAAGCATATTTGAACAGTAGGCACTATTTTCTTGCCAAGTACGTTGGTTGAATTTGTGACTCAATCGATCGACACGGACGAAAGCGCTACAGCAATTTGCAGAGAATGAACTCAAGTGCTTCAAGCGTTTAACGTTGCCAATAACTGAGTCACTTTTACCAATTTTAGTAACAAAATTTCAAAAATAAGCGGAAGTAGTACTGATTACAATCGCCGCCAAAACAATAACTCGTTCTGAAACACCCGGAGCTGAAAAAACCTCACCGTATATAAGACACTTCTCTTCGCTTCAATTGCGCATCAGTATTTCCTTGTTCTGCGGATTTTGTGTTCCATTTGACAGCTTCTTCATCTGATTGAGATATAGTACCATTTCTGTCCGTCCGTATAAGGATATGTTGAGCATCCGCATTGCCTTGTTCTGCAGCTTTTCTGGTCCATTTACCAGCTTGCTTATAAGACTGAGGAACACCTTTCCCATGAAAGTACATTCTTCCCAGTTTATACTGCGCCGTTGCATTTCCTTGTTCCGCTGATTTTCTGAACCACTTGGCAGCCTCCTTATCAGACTGAGCGGTTATTTTTCCCTCCAAATACATTAACCCTAGATTGTATTGTGCTAAGGTATCGCCTTTTTCAGCCTCATCACGAAGCAATTGAATTGCTTCTTCTGAAGACTGGGGAATTCGTTCATGCTTGCTAATCGCATCAATGGTATCAGCTTGCGAATATATTTGTGATATGCAGTTACCTTCTTGTTGAGAAGAACCGCTTGGATGCATCCCCATGTAGAGTTTTATATTCTTAGAATAAAGTTTTTTCTTTGATTCGTTGATTTTTATTTTACTGCAGTAGATCATCTCAAGGTTTGCCTGTATATTTGCTGGTACTATCCCGTAACCTTTATTTGCTGCTATGAAAAAAACATGATTAATGAACACTTTTGGTGGCTCTTTATTTGTTAGGAAAAAAGTGAGTGCCATAATAAATTCTTGAACAGTTCTATGCACAAATGAAAATTCTGTTTTTGTTTGGAAGGAAGTGTCTCTTGTGACCTCCTTTCTTAAGAAGCCAACCTGTTCAGCAATTCCTTTTATTTTAAATTTCTCCAAATCCCTTTCTGTAAACGTTGACTTAAATATATCTTGCATGGCCATTGTTCCAAGCATGTGCAGTTGAGGAAAGTACTGATAATTGTTTTGAATAACGCTAAAGTTGTCACTTTCATGGTGTTCAAAGTCAAAAAGTTTGGGAACATCTAGATTGGGATTACTTTTCTGATATCTATCTATCATCCACCAAATGATATTCATGTAGAGCTCAACTTCAGTACCATCAGTTATTTTCTTGTGTAAAATGCAAATAAAAGTTAGCATTAAGGGTGTTTCTGCAAGCCTATTTAAATTTGCGTTGTTTAAGAGACGTATTACACCTTCTGTATTTCCTGATGATTCTGCATCGTTTGCTGCTTTAAAATGTTTCGATATAAACTCTTGCCTTTGTGATTCGGCCGTAAATCCGACGATGTCAGCGAAAATAAAGCGTCCTTGACTGCGAAACTTTGACAAATATCCTTTTCGCGAAGTTATAATAACGTAGAAGCGTAACGGTGTACTAGTTGTACTTGAAAAGAAATCGCTTAATTCTTGGCATTGTTCCTCCGAAGAAGATTCGTCATATCCATCTAAGAGCACTAAGATCTTGTGCTCTTTGCAAAATTCAGAGTCATTTATGAAATGATGAAATATTTTATAGTCTTCCTCTTTGAAATATAATTTCATGTAACGGATTATTAGCTCTTCAATATCTTTGAATTTACACTCGAATATTTTACGAAATTCTATGTATAAAACAAGAACGTAGTCGTTTCTCAATGGCGACTCCTCCTTCGTCCATTCATATGCTAGTCGATGCATGAGTGAAGACTTTCCTATACCTGGATCACCTTCAATAATCAGCATTTTTGCTTTGGCAAATGCTTTTTTGAGCAAGTTAGCGTAATCTTCTGTGACCGTTGAATCCTTTTCCAATTTGAGCGATAAATTAACCCATTTACCATCAGCATCAAAATAGAACGGTAGTGAGAAGGGAACGACACTCCGATAGCTTTGCGAATATATTTCTCGCAATGAGCTCTGAATACTGAAAAGCAGTTATAGAATATCTTGATTTCATGAAAATTAAATGTCGTCAAATGATTCAGTTTTCTAGTAAGTCTACGTTAAAGTGAATTTATTTTCACTTGTTGTGGGTTGCTGCCTATCAGAAGTAGCCGGTGATGAGCGACCGGGGGTGTTATATCTCTTGTATGGGGAAAGGCATATCACTTACCCCTACTTCTTCCATTTCCATCTTTACTGGTGAAATAATTAGATAGTTATCGTAGTTCCTCTAATAAACGCCCCTCTGAAGTTTAGATTGAAATAACACATGCTCCAGGTGTTTGGAAGATATACGATGTGCGATATTTTATATGATGAGTCATTAATATTGTGGCAAAGAACCACAGCATCTTTTGAAATTTCAATGGGTGCAGAACTTACACTCTTAATTTATGTTGCCAATTTTCACTGCTTGGCTGAGATGAAGTAGATGCGGGTATAGATGGCGGTTGGCTAAATATCATTTGAGTTATTCAAATAATTTTTCGAAAAATACATCAGATAAACTCCTTATTTGTCATTGTTCCTTTTATCTTCTGTGTGAATGCTTGAGTAATTTCAAATATATTTATTTATATATTCATATTCTAACGTACGAGGGGTGGAAAAAAAGTTCATAGAACTCGGTACGTGCAAATATCGGTTTTTTGCACGTGCTGAGTTCTATGAACTTTTTCACCACCCCTCGTATCTATAAGGAATTTGTGCTATTGAAGGGAGTTGGACTATTTCTTTATCAATCCCTAGAAGAAAGATAAGTTTGCGAATAAGGGAGGTTTAACCGTTATAGTAGATTATATTTCTCAACAATAAAAAAGGACAGCTTTATCATAGCTAGATTACATCAGAGGCGACCGATATAGCGTCTGGAATCCAGATTTCAAATGTGCATAATTTCTTATACTCCACGTTCTTTTTACTTGCCTTTCGTTTTATAAAAGAAGACATTCTGTCGCATTATTATCAATTTTCCACTATTAATGAAGAGGTGGCGATCAGTAAGATTAGGAATATCGACTCGTATCCATCAAACTGTTGACTTATTTTCAATAACAAAACTATTCAGTATTTACTGTTATTTATTAACGCTGCTCGAGGTCACATTTTCATGATAAATATTAATGTTGAAAGCTTTATCATGCGTATCACGAAATCAATTTTTATATCAGAAAAAAATATTAAGGAAGGTTAACAAAAATAACTAGCTGAATAAACTTAACTGAGTTTCTCTTTCGCTGGAATACAACCGTGGGACTAATTTATGAAAATGAGTGACGAATTCTTATTCTTACCCAGTAGCATAATAGTCTCCTTGAACGACGATTCCGCCATGAACTTGTCCGTCCACAACCCTGCCTCCGTTAATGTGGCTGTTAAAGGTGTTGCTGCAAAATTCACCCGAATATACAATCAGTTATTTACAGTAAAAAATTTTAACTTTGTAAAACTGATCATTTTTAAAATGTTTACGCAAGTGATTGATACCCTTGCGCGCTCTCGTCACTTTCTTTACAAGATATAACTGCTTTAACTTCCTCTATCTACCCACCGGCCTATGTGTAATCAGTAGCCTATTTTTTAATCTTGTTTATAATTTTGCGCGAAAATGATAATTCCTCTTAAGTAGATGAAGTATAAAGAAGCAGAGTGAGCGATATTTGATGACAATTTTCAGAATATGGCTGACAGATATACGTGAAGAAGTAGATACGGTTTTTCAAAGTGCCATTTAGTTAAAAATGAAAAGTTTCAAATTAGTTAGCTAATAAGACTTTGTAATGATTCAAAATAATAATATTGATTAAAAAAGCAATGATTAGGACATATTATTTGAAATGAATGCTCATATATTTTCATAATTTAATAATAATATAGGAATAGGTATGCCAATAGATTAACTATATAAATCTTACTTAGAAGTTTCTGCCATTCTCGTCTTCTGTAGTGTTGAGCGTTTCTGTTGAATTGCCTAAAGACCCAATATACTCTTTCATGCCAGCAAATTTTCAAAGCAATAGACAGCAAGAATGACTTACAATAAGTTTTCTGACGAAGAACGCGTTCAGTTGAAGTTCTGATCCTTTGCTGAGATCCGATATGCGGGAAATAACGTCCTTGCACCACACATAGACTAGGACGCGTCGGCAGATAGGGAGGCGAAAGAAATTGCACTTTATAGCGAGATGTGTCGACGACAGAACTGCTTTATTGCAAAGCAGACTACGACGCGGAAGGTTTGTGAGGGTGCAAACCTCCGATAGCTCTAAAGCAGATTTAGTGCTAGTGGGAGTGCAAAGCGTCTTCGAAAGATTAATATTGGTTTAATGATTCTGGCCGCGCGCTGAATCCAGAGCCCTGCATTCAAAATAATATCTGTTCCATTTCACCATACTCGAGCTTCTTGCAAGAGGAAGCCGCCTTTTTTGGTCCCCAGATCTAAAACCGTTCAAAAAGATCAAGGGAAAAAAGTTTGTTCATAAAAAAGCACAACTTTTTCCTTCATTTTTGTGGATTCCTATTTCAAGAACAGCTTACAGGCTTTTATGATGACCTCAAAATTAACTCCGGCAAATGTGTTTTTACTTAACTAAGGATTTAGCGAAAATTCTCTATTGGGATCACTTGTCTTCTCTCCACAACTTCTACCAGATAGACGTTTAAGATACACGCTATAAGAGAACACGTAGTGCTTATGGGTAACTTTGGCGAGGGCAACACGCCGGTGTCGTATATAATACTCTGCCCGAGTAAAACTCTGCCCGGCAGAGTTTTACTCGTATAATACTCTGCCCAGCGTGTAAAACTCTGACCCCACAGTGACCTCTGACCAGCGAGTAAAACTCTGCCCTCACAGTAACCTCTGACTTCATGCGAAGTTATTGCCACATCGAGGTCAAATAATACAATCAAAATAACCGCGCGCACAATGATGCGCGGAAAAATGGCGACAAATTTAAATGAAGCGCGCAAATCATAAACGCGCGTTAATATTGCGCGGTAAACGGCAGACTGACCGCTTTGTAAGTATCGAAATCAATGCTACAACATGATTGCATTGGCTTTCGCCGCCTTCTCATCTCTACCTTCGAACCGTAACTCTCCTTCTCCCCCTCTTTTGCGTTCGTTGTTTGTTGCATTTTTCCTTCTCTTTAGACCGTGGTTTGGCGCAATTTCTCTTTTCTTCTCAATCGTTTGTGGTAAGTTGCATTTTCGTTGACGTATATCTGATCTTCGTTTGTTCCCCCTCTGCATTGACCTTTTCAATCCCCGTTCTACGATCCGCGAGCAACAATGACTATGACGATGAAAAAGGCTAGGGTACGAACCCCTGACTTCAAGTATGGCAGCTACACTATCAAAGAATACGAATGTATTGTTGTGTAAAAGAAAGNATCTGATCTTCGTTTGTTCCCCCTCTGCATTGACCTTTTCAATCCCCGTTCTACGATCCGCGAGCAACAATGACTATGACGATGAAAAAGGCTAGGGTACGAACCCCTGACTTCAAGTATGGCAGCTACACTATCAAAGAATACGAATGTATTGTTGTGTAAAAGAAAGAAGGCACGATGCCAAGTTTTGAAGAAGTAGAGGAGAGCAAGCATAAGGGCAAGAGGGCTACTTTTCGACATAAGTGCATCAACTTTCACATCTCTGCTTATGGGAATTCGTTGATGTTCTTCAAACTGAACAAGTACAACTTCAAGAAGAAGCCTACCAATCAGAAGCTTGGGAGAACATCATCATCAACAAGTCTGACGAGAGCGAATCGGAGGCCTACGATTCACCACCAGCAAAGAAGATCTGTCTCTCTCCACCAGCAAAGAAAACCTCCCTTTCTCCCCCTACTTTTCAGTCAACTCTGATTCAGATCATCTCCGACGCCTTGACCATCGATGTCGTCATCACCGACCGAGAATTGCGCTTCAAGCCTCCCACTAAAGGTTTCATGATAATTAACAGTTCACCCTTAGATATCCATAGAAATGAAGGTGTCCAACCTAAATTTGGTACTGCTCGTATGTTCAAATGCACAGCGGCCCCTAAGCCAAAGAACATCAGAAAGATCATCGCCGATGGCAACTGCCTCTTCCGCGCCTTCTCCTTCTGCCTCACCAGTTTTGAGCTACACCATCTCACCATACAGCGCGTCATCTGCGACTACATGGAGTTTACTTGTCTACTTGACAACCGCTAGTGGGTACTCGCACCATCGCTGAGCACTTAGACCGCGGCGTGCGCACTTCTGGCATCGGCAGAGAGCACTGGGGCACAGAGATCGAGAACCTCGCCTTTGCCGACATGTGCAACTGCATGGTGTGCGTCTACAACGACCACGACAGCGCCCGCAACATCAAGCAGTACGAAGGCTACGGACCTCGACCACGCGCCGACCGCCCAGCTACCGATAACGCCGATCTAACCACCTTTTTGTTGTACAATGCCTATAACCACTTCGAAGTTGTATTATCCCCTTAGTTATTTGCCAATTCTTTTGCGCGTATTTCGTTTGCTATTCTCCTGTACTTATTTATAACTAATACTGCTTCAAACTTTGAATTAAAAACATTTCTAACAAGGGCAGAGTTTTACACGCTGGGCAGAATATTACTCACCTTTGACCCGTGTAAAACTCTGCCGGCAGAGTATTATACGCGTAATACTCTGCCGGCAGAGTTTTACACGGGCAGAGAATTATACACGGCACCGGTCTGTACGACGTGGAAATTTGGAGCGAGATAATAAGCCAGCGCACGCACTTCAAAAAATTTATATTTACTCAAAGAGGCAAGGCTGTAATACGTATTTGATAAAAGAGAGGAGCGAGGGACGCTAATCTCGATATGTTGGCGTCATTATGAATCCAAGCGGTGAGAGCAGCGCAGAAATCAAGCTATTTGAGAAATATAGATTTTGAAATGAAATGCAATATTTTCGCAAGCTACGCTTACATTATGACTGGATTCGAACCATGATAATGAATTAAATACACAAACAATTGCACCACTACCTCACGGTCTCTTAATAATAGTGTACATCAGTGTAGTTTAATAACCACCTAAAAACAATTAACTATACGAAATTTGATTCACCAAGCGAATCGCTTTTTACTATTCACGTTAAAAAGCAAAGGTTTACTTTGCAAATTTGCTGACTCGTTCCCATTTACTCTCCTAAACTGTTTGCTGGAGAGGAAACGAAATATCAGCAACTAATATTGATCTAAGTTGCTCATACGCTTGGTCTCTGTGTCATGAGGTTACAGCCCATCGCACTGCGAGAAGCAAATATGAGGATGATACAGCAATAATCAAACAAAAATGTTAAAACCATCTATCGGACGAACTAGCTATCAATCAAATGAGTAAAATTGGCCAAGTTGCATTTACTTCAGGCGGTGCGAAGCGCTGCAACTGCATGCTACAGCGAAAAAAAATTATGAGCAGTTCGATCGATGTTAATTGTTGATATTTTATTCTCTTTCTAGCAAACGGCTGAGGAAAATAAAAAGGAACGAACCAGTGATTTTTTAAAGGGAACCTTTAGCTTTTCCACACAAACATAATAACATATTTTGCATGGGAACGGATCATATCGTATAAGAAATTTGTGCTAATGGTCTAATATTAGCTTTGCCTCACAAATTGCTCGCATTTATGACCGTGTTAAGAGATTACTCCAAAACCCATATAGTCAACTGCTTTTATAACGCCTGGCTCTAAAACGCCACTGTCTCTATGACATCGGCTTTTATAACGTTGCTGTCCTTAAAACGTCGGTGTTTGGCCTGTTCCATAACCGACGTTATAAAAGGAGTTGGCTGTAGTGGATAAATTCATTTATAGACGACAGTTTATAATTCCGGGACAAATTGATTGACAGTACACTTGCGTTGTTTTACTTGTCAGTATTTGATACCTTCATAAAGAAATTTAACTAAAGATTGCTGTTTAAGTGTCAAGCAACCTCAGTGTAGACTTGCAGTGATCAATACATGCAATAATTCCCGTTTTGCTAGCCGTATAATGTCTCTGTTAACAGCACTTCTCTGCGTCGGTCCATTTTTGTAACATTTTAATTTATTCTTGTGAGTCACTCAAGTATTCCTTTTCTTTTTAACTAGGTTCTCAAAAATCCGCATTCCGACGCCTAAAGAAACGATGCAATGAAACAGTTTTATCGTGAACCGATTCTCTCTATTCGCTATCAAACTACAACTGGTGCAATCGCGACCGCACAAATTTTTTGTGAAATCGTAAACTGCAAAGTTATGATTGCAAATGTTTTGAATTGCGAGCACAATAGTTTTGTTAAATTGGCCTCTATATGAATCGTGCAACAATTTTTCAAGCTCAAAATTAGACCTTATCGGAAACAGTAATTTCCATGGTATCAATTGACCAATTGAACTAATAGAAATCTTAAAATTAAACTTCGCGACTGTTCTCCTTAATTTCTCCACAAGAGGAACAAGGTTTCAGTTACTACTGGCCATATTACCCTTTCACTCTTTAGAGAGAATTGCGGAAGAATTAAGCAAACAGTTTTCTTCACATGGAACTGAACTCATGTAATAAAGTGTTATTATCATGTAGATTTTACGTTTAGAGATGATCTTTCCCTCTGCTCAGACTTTAGATGATCTCCTCAGAGATTTACACTAGCTTTTAACTGAAGTTATACTGGCCCACCCACTCGTGCAGAGCTCTCAATTCATAGTTCCCTACGGTATATGCCGTACGCTTTATCTGCTGCACTCACTGAGAAGCAAAGTGCCCGTACACTTTTTAGCTCTTCTCCTCTCCTTTCTTCTGTAAAACTTTCAATACTTCCCCTTTAATGCAATCGCAATGAAATCGACTAACGCCAGGAATCAGTGATGGATTATGTAGTTTCTTTGGACAGGTTCTGGCCTTCATATCCCGCTGAATTTGCCAGCATCAGCTTTTGTCATGAAGTCAAGATGGTGGCTTCCCTAATTTGCGCCACTGTTCGGAAATTAACATTTACTGAATTTATTTCACAAAATCAAATTCTGAACATACAAATATTGTGTCACTTTAGTATCTTACAGTGATATGCCATACTAACACTCAAAAACACATTTTTTACAATTTTGCAGACTAACTATTTTGTAATGCATCGCTTTATTAAAAATAAGGAAAGTATAATAAGAAATGTCGGAATAACAGTTGGTGCTAATTTCCAGAAGATTTTACGAGTCCATTCCCTTTTCTCAGACATTTCCCTGAGATGAGCATGCGCATCTGCATTTCCTTGTTCTGCTGATTTTGTGTACCATTTGACGGCTTTTTCATCTGATTGAGGCACGCCTCGACCATTCAAATACATTTCTGCAAGGTTATATTGTGCATTTGCATTTCCTTGTTCTGCTGATTTTGTATACCATATGGCAGCTTCATTATCAGACTGAATTGTGATGATCCCAAAATGATACATTTTTCCTAAAGTGAATTGTGATAATTCGTCGCCTTTTTCAGCCTCATCGTGAACCAACTGGAACGTTTCTTCTGGTGAATTAGGAATGCTTAGCTGCTTCTCGGTGATCAGATCGATGGCGCTGTCTTGTGAATGTAGGTTCAGTTTGCTGATGTCTTCTTGTTTTGAAGAACAGACTGAGTATAAATCTTCTGACAGTTTTATTATCGCAGAATACACTTTTTTCTGTGTATCATTAATTATTGTTTTACTAGAATAGATCATATGAAGATATCCTTGTATTTTTGCTGGTTTCATCCCACAAGCTTTATCTGCAGTTGTCAAAAACACATCTTTCAGAAAATCCTTCGGTGAATGATCATTAAAAAAGAAGAATGTAAGCGCCATAATAAATTCTTGAACGGCCCTGTGCGCAAATGAAAACTCAACTTTCGTGTGGTAAGAATCGTCTTTTTTCTCTTCTTTTCTTAAGAATCCAACTTGTTCAACAATATCCATTATTTTAAATTTCCTCAGATCTGTTTCTGTAAAGGTTATCTTCATTATATCTTGCATGGCCATTGTTCCAAGAAAGTGCAGTTGAGGAAAGTGCTGATAGTTATTTTTAATTACATAAAGCGTGTCACCTTCATTGTGTTCAAAGCCAAAAAGACGGGGAACATCTAGATTGGGATTACTCTTTTGATATCTCTCTATCATCCACCAAATGATGTTCATGTAGAGTTCAACTTCAGTGCCATCAATTATTTTCTTGTGTGTGAGGCAAATAAAGATCAGCATTAGGGGTGTTTCTGAAAGCCTTTTCAAATTCTCGTTGGTATTTAAGAGATGTATTACGGCTGCTATGTTCTCTGGTGATCCTGTATCATTTTCTGCATTGAAATGTTTTGTTACATACTCTTTCTTTTGCGACTCGGTTGTAAATCCAATGATATCGGCGAAAATAAAGCGCTCTAGGTTGCGAAGCTTTGACAAATATCCTTTTCGTGAAGTTAGAAGAACATTTAACCGTAGTGGTCTGCTTGTTGGGTCTTTAAAATAATCGCTTAATTCCTGGCATTGTTTCTCCACCGAGGATTCATCATATCCATCAAGGAGCAATAAAATCTTGTACTCTTTGCAAGATTTTGTATCACTTACGAAATGATCAAATATTTGATAGTCTTCCTCATCGAGATAGCCTCTCATGTAATGGATTATCAACTCATCTAAATCTTTGAATTTATGCTCGCGTAGTTTACGAAATTCTATATGTAAAACAAGATCATAGTCATTCAATCGTGAATCCTTTACCGTCCATTCAAATGCAAGTCGTTGCATAAGTGAGGATTTTCCTATACCTGGATCTCCTTCAATAATTAGCATGTCCGCTTTGGCAAATGCTTTTTTGAGCCAGGTGATGTAATCGTCTGTTACAGTTGAACCATCTTCCAATTTGAGCGTCAAGTCAACCCACTTTTCGTCAATATCAAAAAAAAATGGCAGTGAGAAGGGAACGGCTTTTCGATAGCTTTTTGAATATAATCTTCGCAATGAACTTTGAATGCTGAAAGTAAATTGTAGTATTTGCTGGTGTAATAAAAGTCCAGTGCGTTGACCAATTTTGTTTCCTTAATAAATAATCGGTGAAGGCTTACTGTAGGGTTAGAAATATTCGGTGGTACTTAATTTCGGTGAATGGCCCAGTGCAATCAATTCGGTGGTACTTAATTTCGGTGGTCGTCCGAACCACCGAAATCACAGAAATTTAATACCACCGAGTAATTTCTACCCCTACAGTACTCTCTTTTCAATGTTTTCTAAATACTTGAGGTAGACGCCGATTGTATCGAAGTCGGCTTTTTTTTATTGTTTGGTGGCTTTTTGAGCCAACAGAATCACTCATGATAATTAGCTAGTAAGTGAACGATATCTTATCAGTTGACTTATATATCTGTCGTTCTTCGAGTGACATTGACGACCAGTAATATCCCAACATTTAAGAGATTTCTACTACCGTTAGTTATAATTAGGGCATTTTTGAATTAGCTAATTTCCATTAATTTAGTTATAGGTACTAAAGCAGTCGGTTGGTTTTCATGGTAAATGATAAATGAAATACAGGGTGATAGAAAAGTTCGTTGACAAACATAAATTTACTTTTTGTGCGAACAAAAGCGAAACAAAATAAAACTATAAGTCTAAATATAACTTCAGAGTACCAAAACCAAAGTCGCAAAATATTATTTCGAATGGTCGCCACGTGTGCAAATGCTGGCAATAAACCTTGATGGTTCTAATCGCTCGCGGCTCGCAGCTTTTTCTGGGAAATTTCCTTCATCTCTACATTAGTTCGTACTTGAGCACTTTGGCTGCCTGTTAAAGAATTTTTCCCTCTTCAATATCCCAATCAATACAGTGAAAATGATTAGAATCAGATGTGAATGAGGGTCCTTTCGGAGTAACGAAAAAATCCGAAAAATGACTGAAACTGCATTTTGCCATTATTCGTAAAAGATTGCTGCGATGAAGGGCCGTCTAACCGACTCTCTTTGAATGCATTCGATTAGTTCGCATGTGCGTCTTAAATGTCCGTGTACCTTTGGCTCATTGGCTTTTTGGCTTTTTGTTCTACGTCAAAAAGCAAAAAACCAAGTTGCTTTTCTGCTTTTTGGCTTTAGTCAGGAAAGCAAATAAGCAAAAATACGGTGCGCGCCGAAGCGAAATAATGAAGTTGTTTTTTTGCTTTTTCGCTTTTTGGCTTTTCGGACTAAAAGCAAAAAAGCAAAATAGCAAACTTGCTTTTTTGCTTCTTTTCGTTAGATAGCTGCGCCTCATTGTCGTCAAGAAGAAAAATGATCGTCACCTTGGGAGGTGAGTTACTACGTCGCTAATTAAAACTAATTAAAATTAGTTGAAATTTTGAAGAATTAGAGAACATGTCGCGGAAATCTTACTTGACCTGGTCGATGCACAAAGGGATTTTTAAGGTTATCAGCTCGCTTTTGAATTAAATGCAACCCCTATGCGCGCTAACCGCGACTGAAATAACTTATCTCTTCTACTACTTCATCAGAACTATGCGGTTTTACTTTACAGTCACATTGTTTCGCATCTACTTCTACATCTACCGCCTAAGAAACGATACACTGCATTGTTTCTGTAAATATTTTATTCGTGCTACCTTGAGTAGCTTAAATCAAAACAAAAAGCATAGTTACAACAAACAAAGTAGAGTTAATTTTCTTTATCTTAATCTCGTCTTCGAATTACTGCCCAATTAGACTAAAATTAACAATGTTTCAAGCAAAGAAGTGAAATTTCTACGTTAAAAATTAGTAATTTTAATTCAGGGTTCCGCGCACTGTGGTTGCGTTTAGTTCTATCAGTCATCAAAATTAAATTTTTACATCGACAAGGTCAAGTAAGATTTCCGCGACATGTTCTCTAATTCTTCAAAATTTCAACTAATTTTAATTAGTGTTAATTAGCGACGTAGTAACTCACC